>JALIZH010023254.1:0-87415 GCA_030522465.1 Rhipicephalus appendiculatus | reverse complement strand
GTGGTGTAACGACGCCATCATATCACATCGTGAAAGGATGTTATTCATGGAATCAAATCAGGTCAGTGATCAAATCTTCCATGGCCTCACAGCGACGTCACATCACGCCTACCTGATTTACATATGCTGGAGTCTGAGGAGCGGCTGCGGAGGAGTCTGAGGAGCGTTCTGCTCTATACCGTGGCTTGTGCTCCTCGAGACGCTCGAAGCTCTCATTTAGCCGAGGCCGGCTACACGCCAACCTAGCGGGCTTTTTGCCATTTGTTTAATTAAAGCGAAAGCCTGTATGTTTATGAGTCAAGGAATTTTAATGATTTGGTGGTATTGGACAATAATTTTTATGTCATGATAATAATTCTCAAGAATTTAAGAAGGGTAAGAAGAAAACTAATAAAAGCCAGCCCAACGTCACGTTATACTCAAGTGAATGCATGTTTGCCGTCGACGTACCAAAATTTCCCGGACCCAATTTGTCTGTCATCTATGGTGGAAATGCTGCTCACACAGACGTAATAATATAGGAAAAACGAAGGGGACAGAAACATCTGAATGACATTGAAGCAGCAGGAAACGACAAATGGGCACGAGGAGGCACATAAGGACACCACACAGTACTGGAAACAATACAAGCCAGACCACTTATAAGCCACGTTTGCCAGGCAGACAATTGAACGAGTTTAAGCACTGAGTGGCATATGCAAAGAAAAAACGCGAACCCACGGCAACGATAAAAATACTGTAACTCACTGCTTACGCAACAAAAGCAATGCCCTAGGCGACAATGTTCTTGATGACTTGGCGATGCACAAATCACTAGAAGTTTCGCCGGCATATCGTTTCCTACATGAAAGCGGAATAATATTGGGAACCAAGATATCGGCCAACCCTGCAGGTGCGTAAACAAGCTATTCAGATAATACAATGAAAAATCAAATAAGCTGCCACATGATGTGTTTCACGCTCTCCACGCATCAAAATGTACAATGGTTGGGGCAATGGCTGTCTTCTGTGCCTCCTCAAGGGGTAGGGCCCGGGCGAAAGCGGTGAGCAGAGTGACGAGATAATGTTTGGTTGTAACAGACTGCTACAGCGTCTCTTACAGAAAAGAGCCTGCTTCCATGATTGGGGGGAGGAATAGCACACGCTGCCTTTCTTTTCCTGGTAATGCGTTGCGAGAGCTTCCGCGCCAATTTTTTTAATCCTTTTGAACTTGGCACCCAAACACGCCCAGTATGCTGTGCACGAATATTGCGCTACAGCGCACAAACGGAAACCGAAGCCAGAGGGCCATAGTCAGTGATGGAAAACGGGCCGGCAAGCCATTATCAGAGGGCCACGGCCACAGATCAGTCGTAACAATACATGCTAATAAGGCTGCATTCAAGCTAACATGAATAGGTGACAAGAAGTCTATGCAATGCCTGTATATGCACATGCACGGATTGATGGCTAGCACACAGCAAAAAGAACAATCGACACAGAACGTGCTCCTGGCAGCAACTCCGCTAGATTTTGTGAAAAATTTCGCTTGAAAATTCACGGTTAATTGTTGTATAAACATGCCTATTAATGTTTAAATATCTTGAGCAGGACAGACCGGCCGAGAGCGTTAAGCAGCCTTCACTTGTCGAGCGCACCCGCGGAAGGCGGTAGCTGAGGTCCCTACTGACGTCGCCCGCAAGAGGGCACCACTCAAAGGCTTTGGGGTGAACGAAACTTTAAGACGGGCGAGTTGGTTCCTAACGCCCCTGGACGTCGTAATACACGCCAACAGGCCGAGACGACTGGTGACAAAATGATGTAGCTCTAAATCCTACGCTAAATGCAACTTCACTACTGCTCAACTCAGGAAATGCGTGGCACGAGCACCTAGCAATTTCCCTTCGTAGAGTTCCCTCTACTCCGTTTGCCAGACTGTTGATCACGTGAATGTCTCTGGTAAGCATGTAAGATTTGCCTGCTATGAGTAGAATGTTGAGAGAGAATTTCGCAAACTCGGTGTGTGACATGCATGCTCGTTTTCGCTGCCTTTTATCGACTGCATGCTTGTTATGGCAGTTGAGATACGCGCTGCCTGGAGCGAATTTCGTCAGGTTGTTTTTCCGCTTTGATGTAGCGACGAAGGCGCCAGAGAGGCGCCCGTAGAAGGCGCAATCACGCGTTTGGGAGATGGTGGCGACCTCTCATGCACGGCGCGGATGTGAGCAACATGCTTGCGAAGTGTTCTTACCGATTTTAAGTTAATATTTTCTGTTATTCTTCATTTTTTCTGATAATTATATTTGTTCTTTTTTTTGACATTGTTAATTTATTAGAACTCAGTTTTGAGCATTGCTAGCCGTGTTTTAAGGATGTATTGCCTAATTGATTGTGAGCGTGATCACGCTACCCGAGATACGGATGATCTACAAGAAGGGTTGCAAAGTGCTACTCACTTAATACGTGCAGGCGTCTGTCCGGGTCGACCTCTCGTACATGTCTAGTCGTGCTCGTTTTATAATGGTCAGTTTCATCCAATTGCGCGGTTTCTTCTCTCACGTTAGCGTGACGCGCTTGAGGGTACTATCATATAAATAGTCGGTTAGAAATTTAGAAGCCTGGAATATTCTCCTCAAAGATGGATGAAAACAAGCCTGCCTCAATGCACTCACCCTTCAGACTAACGCCAGAAGCTGGGTGGCCGGTGGCCCGGCCTTTGTAGAGTATTGCCGAATTCATGAGCGGGACTACTACTTATGTGGTGGAGGCGATCGGCTGCCGCTCTTCAGTCATCTGGGCGGAAATATGCGCACTTCTTAAGTTCTATCCGTCTATAGGCGCCCGAGAAAACTTCGTAGCCATAGGTGGCTTACCAGCTCTACGCAGTCGGCTGTGGAGTACTGCTCTAGCATAACGCCTGCAAGAACTTGAATATTGTTTAGTCTAATGTCCTGCGCCCCTTCTACGGCTGTTGGGGAGGGGCTCACCAAAGTCTCTTAAGAGCGAAACTGCTTAAGCTATCGGTAACAAGTGCTCCCTCGAGCACAACTCTTCAGGTGGGAATGCGCCAGAGTAATTGGGCAACTTCCACTACCATGTAAAGCAGGTGCGAGTTTTAAACGAAAACTCTGCTCGCTAAAGGTATCACGTGAAACACATGAAAAAGAGAGTGAGAGAAATGAAGGCACACAATGAAATTGTAAGAGAAAATAGACAAAAAGGAAAAAGGAGAGCTAAAGGAAGCGAGTGAAAGAGTAAAATAATAGGCATAAGTAGAGGGAATAAAAAAGACACAGGAAGGATTCGCAAAAGAGAGAAATAAGCACGGAAAAAGTTGGAGAAAACAGAGGGCACAGCAGCATTGGGGGTGCACACCAAGTTTTCGTTTACGTTCACTCGGCCGTCAAAGCCAAGCGTCGGCGTCGAGCTACCGCTTCCGCTACAGAGAGATAACGGGAGTCTGCGGCGAGGGTAGCGAGGCTTTCGAGACAACTGCAGTGGCCGGGAACCGACGGAGCAACCGCACGATTCAAGCGAGACTTCCTCGACCGAGCGCACGCGGTTACATGGAATGGGGGGAGTGAGAGGATGGAGTGGGTTTACAGGCTGCAGCGCGAGGGGGAGGAGAGGAGAGAAGACGACCGAACGCCTGCGTAAACGGCCGCGTAAAGGAGGAGAGTGCGCGGCCGTAGCGCGGGGGGAGGAGGAGCGCTCTACCAGCTTTATATTCACACTTGAAGGAGAGGAGACTAGAGGAGGAGAGTAGCGCATGCGCCGCGAGAGCAGAAGCGAGAACGCAGAACAAGCGCAAGCAGGTGGTAGGAGAGAAGTGGAGAGAGTAACCCGCAGCTGTTGGAGAGAGGGAAGAAGGAGAGTTGCGCATGCGCAGTGTGAGTGCGGACGCCGACGTCGCGGGACATAGCCCCGAGCAAGAGATGCTCCGCATCTAAAAGAAACAAGAAAGACCACCCAGCTCCGCTCTTCCTTCAGGAGAGCTTGGCAGCACTGGTGCGAACATGGCATAATTTTTCCAATTATCAACGCTCTCTTGATCATGAGCTGGTGACCAAAATGCCGTTTTTTATATAGCGATATGGCATTTTGTCGCGGTGACTTTTCACATCAATGTGTCGCATTTCAGTTCTGGCTGGATATGAACGCTTTACCATTAGTTGATGCATCTAGCAACTGAAGAGCTGCGCCACCTCAGCAGGTGGATGAAGATCCAATCCCCAGCTTGAAGTATTAATCAGTTAGGAGTGAGTCTTGCGCAATGCAATAGAAAGCAAGCTAGCAAGCAAGAAAGAAATAAAAAGAAAAAATAATACGTTGGGCGCACACACGCGCTGCTTCACTGGCCCCCGTTTTCGCGATACTCCAAGAGCTCCTCAATTTTTTCTTCTGAACTTTTTCTTTATTAAGCCACAATTAAGCAAATTTGTGAACAATGTTAGTCACATTCAATTAATATCCTGCCTTAAAATTGTTAATTTTGCTAACCGCTCGTTACATGATTGTTTTCATCGCTGCTGATCAATGTTACATGCATGTGTGGTAGACATGTTTACTTTAACATCATTTTTTTACGCACATATGACAGTTGATAAAAACCTCGTTATTCTTTGCTTTCACCTCTGACCCTCTAACTTTGTCTACTTGAGAACAAAACAACAAACCGGCATGTTATTCTCGTGGGTGACCATGTGCCGGCAACGCAGTGGCGACAGGCTGTGACATTCACATATAAAGAAGCGTCACAACAATATTTTATTACTCCCTAAGACATGGCAGCAGCAGCATCTGTACCTCAGCATATTGAGAAATGGAATGTCACAGCTCTTGTTATTGAATGATATTCAACTTTGTTGACAAGCGTTTGAGCGGCACATGTCTGACATATAACGTTATGATGAAAGTTCAGGAATTATCGTGTCCTTCCTGTGTGTTTAATATGCTTTTATTTCGGTTATTCTGCTACTCGATGACCTTCCTACGCACCAAAATGGATGGAGTTATCTATCAGAGCATGTATAGGTTGTAGTTTCGGGGAGGCTGTAAGAGATTTATCAATAAAAAAGGACGTGCTGGTGAATATATGGAAATATTCTTGGTGTTGCACCAAGTACGTTAGTATATAAAGGCGGGTAAGAGTTTGGCCGTAGCCACTGACGCATTCCGTGGTGAATCGCTCAACAGCTGCGAAATTTCATGACTGATGAAAACGTTATCGGTCTGGAATGTCCAACGATAAAAACGTTTCACTATGCTGCGAAGGCACAGCACCGTAATTATACAGTGCTATATAGGCGTTAAAACAAGAAATACGCAGCACATTTCTTGTTACAGTTGCTTCTTAGAAAATCGGTAGTCCGCCGTGGTGGAACAGTGGTTAGCTGCTCGGCTGCTGACCCGAAGGTGGCGGGTTCGATCGAGGCCACGGCGGTCACATAACGATGGAGGCGGAATGGTAGAGGCCCGTGTACTCTACGATGTGAGTGCACGTTAAAGAACACCAAATGATCGACATTTCCGGGGCCCTCCACTACGGCGTCTCTCATAATCATATCGCGGTTTTGGGACGTAAAACCCCAGATATTATCATAATACAAATCGGTTCCGCGGAACGAATTCGCAGATAGGGCTGTAGAAAGAGTCTTAAGTGTGAAGAAGCTCTAAGACCGTAAATAAACCCAAAGAACGTGTAGGTTCGATCCCAACGTTCATGTTCGATGCCGTGCGTTGGACCCGGTTTTAATCACCGGAATACGACCAATTTTTCGGGAACTCAGCATTTTTCTTTTTGGGAAGTCTGTATGGATTTCCTTGGTTTCGAGCTACAAAGTGACAGTTGTCATTTCCCTTCCTTAACAGTTGTGTACTTGTTTACATTAAAATATCGCGCCCCTGATCACGTTACTTTTAATGCACACACAATGGCCGCGTGCCTGCACTGACCTTCTTCCTAGCGTATACAATTACTGTCCATTTGCGCTCCAAGCAGCTCCAAATGTCATTCAGCCTGTACGAGAGAACATCTGGTGGAACAATCACAAAGTTAGTGAAGCTTCTGCGTGAACATCTACTTTCATTTTTATTATTGCCGTTTTTCGAACACTTTATCCGAAATCATGTTGCAAATTCAGTTACTCTTTGTTCTAGGGCTACAAACAAGTTTTTGAGGAGCTCCAGAAGTTAGGAATATACGTGTTTGTAAAGATATTTCTTTCAAGTTTCATAACAATAACATAACAGCACGATGACTTTATAACTTTGAAATCGCTAATGTTAAAATGAGCGCCGGAAGCCACTCAACTGCTGCATGCTGTCAGTGATTGAACACTGTCTGCTGCCGTGTTTTGGCAGGCGCAGTTGTGTATCAACGTGAGTGGTATGATGCACGATCGGCTAACATGTCATTAACATGACATTAACTAAAGTAGTCAAAACACCAAAGACAATCTCGATAAAAGACAGCATTTCATCGTTGTGTTGACCAACTGGCTCGCCATTGGGCAATGTAGTTTCAAAAAAAATTACAAATTGAGATGAGCCCGGGATAAAAAACGCACGAGACTTCTCCACATTGGTGAAGCAAGGTCTACCTGTGACGAGTCAGACATGACGACTGTATTTTTTCTGATGTTGGCGTTTATTTCTGGTGCGTTTCGGTATTGTATATTTACGATTTGTTAACTTCAAACACCTTCTAGCGCATGCGCAACACTCAGTTTTCTATTGAGTATATTAATGCTATATGAGGGCTGGCAGTAATGCAAGAATAATAAAAGCTTACTGTTTGTAAGTATAGCCATACTATTTGAACAAGCCTTGTCGACATGACATTATACTTTTTCACAACTGCATGCTCGTAGGACATATATTTACGCACGTGTGATGACAATGAAGACCAGTTTTTAGACAGCGCCCGTGGCGTCTTCTGTGGTTCTTCGTGCTTGTCGCTGCGCTGCCACATCATAACAGGTTCGATAAAGCCGTAACTCATAACCACTGACTGCTGCACACTGGAGCAATATTAAATCAAGCGCACAAAGTGAAAATCATTTTCTAAACGTAACATGATGTTTTCAGAGTAATCTAGGCATTAAAGGTCATAAATCTGCAAGGATTTTAAGTGACACTAGTCTAAAAAAACAACCCGGAAGTGCCTGTATCGGTCCATTTGTTTTCACGGGCTCCAATCTTGGAAGAAATTGAAATTCCGGTTGAAATGAACGTCTAGACACAAGATAAAGTGTCAAATTATTTCCGTAACTATGATAAAGCATTTCATGCTAGATAACAGGCTCCTAGCTGTCTCTAAAAATAGGTATGCATACTACTGCTAATTGTGTTATGCTCATATATCTATTGCTGAAACATTGAAACGCAACAAAAATAGCATGAGTGGGGTATATTTTATGTTGCAACGATGTAAAATTTGTGCGTTTGCTCTATCCTGCATCGTCGAACGTTTTCACGTAGCCCCATCTTTCGCTGCTTTCTTTCTAGATACTATAAACGTGTTTAGTTAGACAGATGATTCGATTTCACCCATGGTCATTAATTATTCCGCTTAATATTCACCACAGAACCACTATCGACGTGAAATTGCTGCCCTCTTTCATCTCCTTCTATAAAATGAGTCCCGCCGTAGTACTACCGCAAATGGCAACGTCTTTTGGTACAGGTGTTTTTCATTTTTTTTTTGCTTATGCACAATGAAAATATCTTGAAGCCGATATTCGTTGTCTCCATGTTTCTGACATCCTACTGCATAGCTCACTCGTTCAGGTGTTCCCTCAGCACTCTTTTCGCATTCCCTTCAGTTCCTTATTTTGGTGCATACAGGGTGACCCAGTTATAGCTCTAGCCATACTTTCAAAATATGCCGAAGGACCTTATGAGGACGTCGCTAAATGTATGTTGCTGAATATTGCATTGAGTAAGTAACACTATTTTTTTTGTTCTGCTTAATTGCTTATGTAGGCAACACCAGCAGTGAGCTTCGAAACGAACGAAGCTTCGCAAACATTCTCCGCTATAAAGCTGCAGATGGGTTTGCAAACCATCCGATTGGGAATTGTTAGCTTTCTTTACATTAAGTACTAGTGTTTTTTATCCTTCCTTGGTATACGGTTAAATAAAAACACAAAGAAGCAGCATTTTAAGGGCACGTTTTCCTTCGTTACCTGCAACGTCATTAGAACAAACAGACAAGAGAGCCTAGGAAAGTGTACAGGATAGTATTTGTAGTAAAGATAATGTAAGTCCTCATTGATGAGCATTCGTCGCGTTATTTGAAGGTTACAGTTTCGGTCCCTGCCAGCGGCAACTTATCTTCTCGCCCACTTTGCTTTCTTCACATTCACATTATAATTACTACAAATAATATCCTCTATACTTTTCTTGGCACTCTTGTCTGTTAGTTCTAATTACGTTGTGTGCTAAAAACACGTGACATCACCGCTTGCGCACCGTGATCACTGCACTCTCTTACGTTCTGTGCAAAAGCTATATGTGGCCCTCACCACCATAGGCCGGCAAACTCACTCATGAGTCGACTCACTCTGACTCATTCAGACTCAGATGGGATCGTGAGTCTAAGTCTGAGTGAGTCCGGGTGAGTAATATCTCGGTGAGCTTGAGTCCGAGTGAGTATGGTTTAAGAAAACTTTAGTCAGTCTGAGTGTGAGTGAGTGTGGTTGCGGAAAATATTGGTGAGTCTGAGAGAGCTCTACCTTTAATTGCCGACCTCTGGTCATGAAAATCATAAGCAGCCGCGGGAGAACTGGTCGCTTGTACGGCCGTAAGCAACAGGTTTGTTATGGCACAGCCACCACTATTGTACCTGTCCTGTCGTATTTTCAGCCAGAAGACAGATGGCCGAATACTATGGTTGTTTGCAGATGGAACGCCAAGCACCACTGCAATTACGGTGCGCATACGGGCATGACACGCGGTATTTTTTTTTATTTTACGGGCATGAACGGGAAGTAGAAAAACACTAATACATATAAAATAGAAACTACGAAACTCCAATCCCACGTTTTGCAAACCACTCTACATTCTTTTGATATTTTTTTGTTATGCTTTGCTGCCTTCAAGTTATTATCGTCTCATTAAACCAGTAACCATAATTTGTAACAGTAACTAATCAACTTAAATAATTAATTTTTTTACTAGTGAAGCTTAGCGGCTATGTCAAATGGGAGAATTTAAATTAGTCATGCGAAAAACGCCTCGCAACTTCGATATATAGAAAACGCGGCCTCTGTTAATTATACTGCTGTAATGAAAATCAGGCAAAGTCAACAAAGAAACCGAAAGCGAAGCACTGATGAGCGCAACAAGCGCAACATTTCAACTTCAAGCTGTATAATACGCTTGGAGATTCCGTTTTAATCCAGAACTATGCTTACTTCCATACAGAACTACGCACGCTTCAGACTGCACGAAGAGTGGCATTATCTCCGCAGTACATATTTATTGTATTGAAAGATTTTACAAACAAAAAACGTGGGTGGCGGCGCTGTGTGTATGATTGTCATTGTTGGGATGGGCTCGGTGTTTATAATTCTAGACTGTAATTTTTTTTTCACTCCAACCTAATGCCAAAGCATGCTTTAGATGCACCCTCAAGGTAAGCAGCTGAAATTGAATATGTAGACCCAAAACCAACAAGAAACGTTTGCAAAATCTGAAAACAAGACATTTATATTTAGGATGTATGCGAAGTAACCTTATAGACTAAAAGGGTTGACACCACTGCTTAGGTGCGACCAATCTGGATCCTATCCCATTGCATAATGAAATAAAACCTACGCTGTTACTGAGGCTAATTTAACGCAAACTGGTGATTTGCAAAATGTTATAAATAATGAAATGGGTTTCCCCTCAAATAGGTGTAAACGCGTCTGCGTTACAAAACTGTGTCTGGCTGAAATTACAATAAAATTTTATTCGAAATAGCAATAGAAACAAATTATATTTAACGTGCTGACAGAGCGCTTTCACAAAAAGTAAGGCTGATTACCCAAGTATAGTACATTGAAAAGCGTAACAAAAGCAGTGCGTTATTACTGCCCACGTAAAACGCTCATCCACGGATCACGCCTAAGTGTATTGATGCTCCTTTAGGTAGCCATCAGGAATACTGATGGGCCCTGCTATTTACAGAAGGTAAGGGATTTTTTCTGCAATGAAGCATCCAGTATAGACAGATCATTTTACGGTATAATTAAGTGAAATAGCTTATTTCAATGCATTTCATGTGATCATTCTCTCGAAACATTTGTTCGCTTTATTGGCCATTAGTATTGTACCATTGGTATATGGCACATAAATGTGCGCAACTTGTCTACTATTAATATCGATGCTGCCTTTCTTTTCAGGAACTTTGGGTGACGATGGCAATACCTCCTCTATCGGTAAAAATGCATGTTTTACTACGTGATAGAATAAATCTGTTCATAAATATGCATGAAAATTTGCTATGCTCCAACAAGGAAACGTTTCCTCACAACAATCTAATCTTCTATAGAGTAAAGTTGTGTTACGTCCCATTGGATATCGCCTGATATTTGTCACCTCCATGTCGAGCCACTCGTGTACAAGACTGGTTACACTGAGGCATCGATAAGAAAAATACGCCTACCCTTCTGTAAGAACTTCTGTGAATGCTTAGTGCTAATTTACATTGCATATATAGTAACAACGCTGTCTTTGGTTGATGTTCGTCATACATCCTTGAAGAGCTGACCACATAATCATAGCTATTGAGAGTGCAGAAATGAAACACTAAAAGATTGCTCAGAGCTTTCTAAAACTATCTTCTCATCAGCGCACTCGCCTATTTACTTTAAATGCATAACTTTTCTGGGTCGTCCAATTATTTCTGTGGTAGTGACTCTCAGACGGTGTTATTGTGGCTCTAGCGCCTAGATATATTATGATCCTTCTGCGGTGACTTTCAGTCCGCTTCTTGTCGACCGGAAGGGGAGGTTTTCTGCGCTGTGCCTGAAGACCATGAATGAAATAAACCTCTCATAAAGATAACGGATTACTTCACGTTTACGAATGATAATACAAATATACGATGTTGGAGTATAAGTGCAGTAAAGATAGGGGTCAGTTAACCCTCACATTCATTCATTGGAATTATTTGAATCGATTCATTGAAATCGTCGACTTTCATGTGACGAGCTGAGATTTTTGTGGCACCTGGCAGATCCGATCGCAAGGACGCGCTTCTTTCTACTTGGCCTGAGTGATCCACTTTGGCGGCGTGGCAGCGCGCTGCCGGTGTTGATTGCATAGGCCACTCTGATGGAGGCGCAGCTGAACTCGTTGAGTGCGTCTCCATTAATTGAATAGATCAAGGAAAAGAAGACTGTTTTTGTGGTCATGTGCGATAAAGATGGGACATATCCGCTACAAAACAGTGTTCTTTCACTCAAAAGAGGAGCCGAGTGAACGAAAACTTCAAACGCTAATGGCTATGACCATTAAAGATACCTAAGTGAACTATGAAGTCACCTACACTTCATTTATAAGAGGTATTCTAAATGAATATGTGTTTTCAGAATCGAAACGGGTGACGTATGCTGTAACTGGTAATGTTAGTGCCTTCCCTGTAATTACGCTAGCAATGCGCACAGTGCTCGGTGAATCCAACGAGATTTTCGGAGCGGGTGGCTGCTGGCGGTGTGGGTGACAGTCAGGACGAGAGGGGTCGTGAGACATGGGGACTGAATTCCGGTAGACAACCGTTCAGTCTTTGATTCATGGTGACGTCGATAGAGTGCTTCTTGCAAAGAATTCAGCAAACTGCACTCACGTGCCCCGCTGCGAGAAGAGGTGCGAGCTCGCAGGCGCGAGTTACGAAGGTAGCCGCGCTCCACCGGTACAGCCGCGAACCACAGACTTTACGACTGTCAACCGGAACGTTGTCGACCTCACCGGCACCCTCAATGCCAGCAGTCAAGCGCTCCGGCTATTGCGTTACAGTCGCGAACCACTGTACATTGGTCAACACGACCTATAGATGTTTGTGACCACGGCCCACGTAATGATCTCATAGCTATAGCGTTTCCAAATCGTACACTAGAGGAAATGCTGGCGCTACTATCAATGGGAGCTGCGACGCAAAGCGCTTCAGCCAGCACTGGAATGATGGATAGTTCCCGGATTTGTCTAAGCTTCGTTCTTTCAGCTCCATTTGGATCCGTGTCACTTAGATGCACTTTGTCACGATCAAAGTTGAGCAAACTTCCGGCACTTTCAGCGAACACTGCACCACCGTGATTCATTCAAATCGAGCTAGGTAATTCAAAACGATTCATTCTTTCATCGGAAGCAAATGACAAAAGACAACAATGAATGGAGTCACAAGTACGAAGATTAGGCAAATCCATGTACCACCCATCATTACCATGGGGGCGAATGATCGCAACGCGAGTTCCGTCTTGTAATATTGTATGGGTCTCTATGCACTTAGCCCAGCTGTACTAAGGAAGCGTTCTCTCATAAATTAGTTCCAGTAGACGTTCGTGCCTCAAAGATTCTAAAATAATAATTATATTATCCGTAGAAACGAAACAAATACTATCGAAAATTGTTGCTGCGTAGCTGTGTGTTTGAAAATATTACAATTAGCACTTTGCAATTCTCTCGAATATTGAATTTTAAGCATCCTGTTATACATATTCCTTTAGGCATTATGTTCCTTCATACGAAGGTAGTGCGTGTAGCCAGACTGTTAGTTCCTATTGTACTTGGTACTTTTTATAAATTGGGCACCTGAAATTAATATAAATTGCTTATCAGTGGTGTTTAGGTAGCGAGAGATAAAGTTGTGGTGACCATTATTCAAAAGATTGTCTTTTTTGTATTCAGTTAAAAGCTTCTTGAGATGTCGCAGCATCCTAATATTATCTACAACGGTACATTTTCAGTCTCCTCCGAAGCAACGACTACTGGGAGCACCCATGTGACACGTGAGCATGTATTTACTCGGTGGTTTTTTTTTTACTGTAAAAGAATTTACACATGTGCTTTCAAAAGCAATAAAAATTACACGAGGTATAAAACAGTTTATGAGATATGAATATAAAACTGAATTCAGAAATCACAATGCACTTAAATAAACTTCTCACACACGTTGAAGAATAGCCTAACACTTGCTGCTTTGATTCGCTCTAGAAAGTTAAAACCGAAGCATAAAATAATAAGAACGTGATCTAATAAGCACAATTTGCGTTGAGACACACTACTGAGAATCATTAAAGAATGTCATGCAACAAGAAACAGATATTTCTGCAGCAATCTAAATAGATATGTTTATTTCTTGTGTGGATATTCTTATGCATGACACATATTTTCTTTATTTTTTTTGTTCACTGCTGCGGCAGTCTCCGTTGCCAGCGTTCTGCAGAGATATTACAATCATTCGTTGTCTGTACAAGCTAGCGTGCTCGTGGCCGATATTAATGGTTCAATCGTGCGTTATCATTGTATATTTCGTACGGCATAGTTTATTTATATTGTATCGTAAGTTCTATCACGCACACATCTTGTAGATTTTATGGCGACGTTAGTCTTAGAGAAGCCAGGGTACCCAGCTGTTAAGATACAAGATACCCAGCATTTAAGCATCTGATTTACGGATACAACGTATTAGCAAGAGAAAGGTCCCTAAGATGATACTTTGTAATTATACTTTACTATACTTCGATACATTGGTTATTTCCCCAATACAATTCTATTCCTGGGGCTGTGCAAAGTTAACAATTTGCTTGCAAACTGCCATCTTGCGACACACTGTGCAGCTCAAAGTGTGCAGTACAGGTATTATATGCATATCAATAACGTGGCTCAGTCATCCGTCATAGGGATCGGAATGACACCTAAGTGAAAGGTGTCATCACAGAAGGGATTGATTGTTTATTGTACATTGACATCTGAGATCTTACAAAATGTCTAATGGTGTTTGACAGCTATATCACTGTTTGACGCGGATGCACTAACGTTGGACGCCTAGTGGCCAATTTTCTTTCCGGTGACTAACTCCCAGGGTCATGATTTAACCTTTGTGGTAGCTGAAGTTGTTAACATGCACCTGGATACAGCATCTCTTCAACGCGCGAGCGCGTTCCACGTTCCCGATTGCTCCACCAAGGCTGCACACTCTCCCATCGACATGGTTGGCTTACTGCGGTGCTCAGTGCAGCAGTTTTCTTAGTCGGTGCCATCGCACTCGAGAAACACCGTTGGTGCATGGAAAAGCTGCACTGCTCAGACAACGAGCCATCACACGCTAACACGAAGCGAAATGCAAAAAAAGGTAACTCCGTCGAAGGCGGCTCATTCATGCTAGCGCGGCCAGGGTTCCTCACTAGCGTCGACACTCCCCAACTTTGTCGTCGCCGAATTGGATCCCCAATCGCGCTCGTTAGTGTCACGATGCAGTACTTCATGGTTAGCAGTCAGCGACACCACCTCGCAAACCAAGAGCACTCTGCGAGAGAGATTGTGTGAAAGAGATATAAGCGCGTTCTTGGAGCCTCGTTCAAGTCCATCGGTGGCACAATGGGTAAAAGGCCCGAGCAGTTATCATTGCGGAACCGAGAGGCGGTGGGTTCGATTCCCGGTGACGGAGCTTTTCTTTATAGAGATTTTCTTTGTTATCTGCTAGTGTGCATTTTATTACGTCATATCCGTGACAGAAATACGCCAGTGAAATCTAGATCAACCACGACATAAAGCACCTTCGTGTTCGAAATGCATGAAGTATATCTGATCAATCAACGCCAAAGGGGAATTCTGACACCATCATTACCACCGTGACAGTAGTATACCTCACCTACAATGATGGTTGGTTGTGCGCTCAGTTCTATGCTGTTGTCGGTTGCATGAAATATAAATTTGGCTATTTGTTCTTTCATAACAGGCACCCCCCCCCCCCCCCTGCGAATTTCAACAACGAATGGACAGGGGAACGAGAGATACCAAACAAATAGCCACAAATGTAACTCCAACAAACAGCCCCAATTGCTCCAAGAAATAGTCCCGACAAAAAAATAGCCCCTTTCTGTGCCCATCGCTTGTTTAAATTGTGATGGGGTGCACCTTTCATGGTTGAACGTAAAGTTGTTCCACGCTGCGCTAGTACGGAGCACCCTCATGCTACATTAGATTATACTTCCCAAAATTATCTCATAACCAAAAAAAATATTTATTTTCCTACTAATTTACCTATTTATTACCCTTATTTATTTATTTATTTATTTGTTTGCTTGTTTATTTAATATGTCTCCATGTTTTAAAGGGAGGACGGCTCACAACAAACAAACATGCAACAGCCGCTCGTGCTGTCACCATAAAAGACTTAATCCACTATCATTAACCACTCCCAACTGTATGGCAGAAACTATCCAAACGGCACGTTGTAAAGCGGTGTTTGAAATTGTGACCATGACCCGTATTTGGCATCGAATTGATTCTAATAGGAGCGACCTCTAAATAATGTAAAAACATTCGGGACTTTTGCGGATAAATAGTTAAATGACGCCAAGCAGCGAAAATCAGTGGAGTCTATAACGAGGTAAATGCATGACCAGAAAAATTAACTTTAAACTCACGCGTTCGGCGTCAGGGAAGCACCGCGTCTCCTTTCAAACATCGCCACAGGTAGTCAAGTTTGTTGGTAGCTGTAAAATTCCTATTGAGATTGATCATCAGGTCGAATTGCTCTCAGACCTCGTTCCACTTCCATAAGTCACTAGCAGAAACGGTAATTACCAGCTTTGACAATTCGGCTTGGGAAAAAGGATCGGCGATGACGCTGAATCGGTTGTGGAATGCTGGCAGCCTTTGCTCTGGCGTTCAGGCTAAAATGTGGGTGACGTTGTTCTCATAACAATTTTGTGTAGCCAACTTCACTTTCAATGCCCGCTCACTTTTGTGGCTTGTCAGTTGATAATTGTGAGTGGCTAGAGTAACAAATGACACTCTTTGCTGTCTTCCAGGCTACCCTTCAAGCACCGTTGCGAGTTGTTAGAAAACCCCGTTAAAATTAAAATTAAAAAAAAACTGACTGGACTCATGAGCTTCGCCTTCAAGAGTTGAACGTTTAAGCGAAATCGGGCCCCTGTGCCCATCGCCTTCTCATCGCATCTTGTAATCTCCCGATATACACACAACTACTCAGTTTGCGCAAAGATGTCGATTCGCCTCGTAACGCTTGGCCGAAACGTCCAAGAACCTATCCAAAGAGCGAAATACTGGTTCACTCAAGAAGCGTTGCATTTATGCCATATAGTGCCGAATAATTTTGACATTTCCATACATAGGCAGCGGCAGGCATGGACGAAAGCTGCAGTCTGTAGTTCTTGTCATCGGCATCGTCATCAGCCAAAATTTTTAGTTCTTTTTCTCGGTGTTTTCCATTTGCAAGACCTTGGGCATATGGCAAGTTCATTAAATGTACACTACATTATGTGCCAGGTGAGTTGGTGAGAATTTCCTTTACGCATAATACCAACGGACCAACTGATGTTATGCATACAATGAAAATAAAGTTCGTTTTATTTGAAATGAACACCACGGTAGCCCTGTCGCGTCACTTTACGCGCAATTTCTATTGGTTTTCACGGTGGCTGGTCTTGAGTACATTTTTAATGTTTCTAATTTTTCTACAGGTTTCAGCGGCTAATGCTTCCGCGCTACACTGTCGAGCGTAAAAGACACCGCTAGCTTCTTAGTGATTAGAGTGGACATATTGCTCTGTTGCGTTAATGTGCAGCTGATTTTCTCGAGATTAGTAGACGTGTTGCTAGAGAAGACAGGGAACCGAACTTCACAACACCTAATACTGCATTATACGGAAGCTTTTTCTTTGCCATCTAACTACTATTTGCTATCAGTGTGTACAGGGAATGAAAATGCTTGTATACAGGCATTCTTCATCATAGTACTGACGTAATTTTTCTGACCGTTGACACTATGGACACGTGCCTTAGAGCATAAATTGGCGTCAGAGCAGCAGCCATTTGCTGGTGCTTTCCAAGCGCCTTTATTTCCTGCTTGGAGGCCTAGGGATTCAGCTTTGTGCTAAAGAGTCTGGGTGATTGCATCAGAAGCTCCAGAATGGTAAACAGTGACGTAGAAATTCTACAAACATCTTGCATAAACATTTCAGCCTACCATCTTTACACAAAAAGCCCAACGCACAGTATGGGGTCCTGTACATACTTTATTACACTGTTCAACTAAGTCATTGGTTTTGAAACCGTATTAACGTGGCGTATTGGCTTTGAGCTTTTAGGGTCGAAGCTCCTTAGGGTGTGGGTCTGTCCGTCCTCTGTAGTTGTTGGTGTAGTAGTAGTAGTAGTAGTAGTAGTAGTATGTAGGTAGGTAGGTAGCCACGTGTAGTGGAATGTACCCACTCCACGTGATAAAGAAGACGATGACGCAGTATAGTGGAATGTACCCACTACACGTGATAACGATGAAGTTCCAGTATAGTGGAATGTACCCATTACATGTGATAAAGGTGACGATGACGCATTATAGTGGTATGTACCCACTACACGTGATAACGATGAAGTTTAAGCGCGTTTCAGTATAGTGCATTGTATCCACTACACGTGATAACGATGACGATGACCATGAAGTATAAGCGCGTTCCAGACCACACATTCTCTTTCTGCCATAGATGAAAACGATCGAGCTTTGCCCACTCATCATCATTCACTTCGGGGGATATGGCGTGATTTTTTTAGTATACATAACTTGTGTTACATGCATTTGTGTACAAACTACCGTGTGCTTAGTTTACAGGAACAGTAATGCTGAGGTGGAGCAGGTCTTTTCATTTACGTTCGTGAGAAGCGCAAATGTGTTTTCAAAATCTTTCGAATTATACTATCATGCTGGTCAGCAGTGGCCGATACTTAAGAGTGATACATCAAATTTATTTCTTTTTCCAATCTCTCAGATCGCAATGTGAGCTACGGTAAGTTACACATCGAACTTTTTTGTTGATAAGACGCATGTGCCTCTTTAGGGGGCTCCTTTTGCAGACGCAGACATTAACATATGTCTGGTCGGCCGCATTGCGAGTGATCGTAAAGAATTACATGATGAAGATATCAATTGTGCAATAAAACTCGCCTCAGAAACATTAGTTAGTATACCCAATACCCTTAAAACTGATCAAAAATGTTAACAATCGATGGATATAATTTAGGCTTTGATTGTCTTGATCGGCGATAAAATAGAGCGGCTTTGATGTCTTCTCTGTTTTGCAGGGCTCGTGATTAAGAATTGACGTTTAATATTTTCAATAAGTTTCTGCTTTGAAGTTTAGGGGTAGTTTTTAAAATTTTATTCAATTCTATGTTCTATAGACTTTGGTATTTTTTAACAGAACATCGCTAAAATTTAAGAAAGTAAAAAGATTGCCAGTTTGGAAATTTAGAAAGCCACCGTAAACTTGAACATACATCCTCGGTGATACGGGCAACCAATGATCACTGGTCATTTTATCGTACTACAGGGTTACACATCGATGAACATGGCTGCGTTTATATAAAGTTCTGCAATCTGGGAATTCACTCGTAAGTTTCTGGTCAAATATGTCGTCTTCATTGGTACGAACTGGTTGAATTAGGCAAGGCTGTCAGTGCTTGACTATTGATTTAGGAATTTCTAATTAAGCTTGTGCATTATTTCATTTTATTGTAATTCTTGCAGTACACCGTCAGCTGCTTCACGTGGTGTCTCCATCGTCAGTTCTACAAGCTTCCAAACTTTATGCCCTGCCTTCAGGTAGGTTTTACACTTACGAGGTCACCTCATGAACTCTAAATGCCAGCTTTCCAGGTCAAATGCGAATAAAGCTGATCCAAAATGTTTCGAGGCCCTGCGCCTTTACATATGCAGCATATGTATTAGATGAGTCTTGGTCCGACAGGAGTCCTCGAAGTTGTATGCGATTGTACATCATTTCTTGCACTCGCCTGGGTTTGTAGCATTTCTTTTCGTATATCAAATGGTATCTTTCCGATGAGATAAGCACATCCTGCGTGTCGGAAGAAGGATTCAATTCAGAAGTTTGTTGGGACATTATGTACGCCGCAATAGAGAATTGGTTATGGTGGTCCGCTGCTGACCCGCAGGTCGCCGGTTCGATCCAGGCCGCGACGGTCTCATCATGATGGAGACGAAATGTTAGAGGCCCGGGTACTGTGCGATGTCAGTGCACGTTAAAGAACACCAGATGGTTAAAATTTCCGGAGCCCTCCACTAC
Source organism: Rhipicephalus appendiculatus (assembly GCA_030522465.1). Classification (NCBI taxonomy): domain Eukaryota; kingdom Metazoa; phylum Arthropoda; class Arachnida; order Ixodida; family Ixodidae; genus Rhipicephalus; species Rhipicephalus appendiculatus. Next base: position 68,127 of record JALIZH010023254.1, on the reverse strand, counting down.
GGCGTCTCTCATAATCATATCATGGTTTTAGAACGTAGAACCCCTCAGATGTTATTATTATTATTATGTTGGCACAAAAGCCTGCGCTGAATTCATGTGAAGGTGTTTGTAACGTGTACCCTTCTATAAAGAGATACCAGTGCTAGAAGAGAATTTGAAGGATGCTTGAGCAGTAGTACGTGATAGCGTAGTCTGACCCCGTGCTCATCGCCGTCCTAATTTCTAGCCTGGCTCTGGTTCTAGGTGAATACCTCGATTCGGTGCCGTGAGGAAACGAACGACTGTGCGTGTAACATTGGACATTTGAAACGATGCCTACCGCAAATGCAGTTCTTAAGTGTCCACTACCTCATAATTCTTCATTTTGCAAATAAGCGAAGGCCCCACTGAGCGTCCGTAAGTCAATACGCGAACCTACGCAGCTGCTTACGTTGCGGATGCGTTTGCAGCTGATGATGACTGAATGGGTCGGAGCGCTTTGAAATGGGTGGGCCTTTAAAACACCAAATTGCTGCGCAATTGACCATTTGCAAAAATCTGCAAGGGGGCTTTCCTGCAAGGTTGTTTTCCAACCAAAAACTCTCGTGCACAGACTGCTTTCCAGGCTCACTGTGCTTTTACTGAAGGCACGCGGGTACGACAAAACGGTGAATGGAAAAAATTGTTTGCGTGCCAGTCTGTGGTCGAGGTTATCTGGTGGAAAATAAACTTGCTCGCGCATGCGCCGTAACTATTTTCCAAGCTGTCCATTCACCTGTTTTGACGCCTGGTGCAATTAGAAGCTTCTGCTACGCAATATCACATGCGATAATGGCACTCCTTCAACTACATGACATTCATATCGCGTTTTTTTTAGGCTGAAGCAGTTTCAAGCAATGTGGTAGCACATCTTGTCACGCAGAAGGCTTGGGTTCGATTATCACGTGAACTGAAAATATTTATTATTAATTTTAATTGAGTCTTTCACCATGTTTTTCTCCCGGACAAAAATGATCTTTTACTGGCTGCCATGGCGCCCACACCGTAATTCCTGCAAAACGAGCTTTTTAACACTAAGGCGTTAAAATGATCTGGAACTGGGATTCTAGACAGATCAGTTGTACATACATGAGCGTGAAACAACACGCGTGACGAGACCACGAAAAAGTACATATTAACAACGCTTTTTCTGTGTAGTAACGTATATCTACTACTTGAGTTATACAGTATATGAGCGCTCTTTGTCTTCCCAAAAATGGTATTGTTTGCACGATCACGGAAGGCGAAGTTATGTCGTGCAGAATTTTTTTTCAGGTAATGGGTGGTGGAGATATCGGTCAGTGATTACAAGTTTTGTATGTCTATCGCAAGCTAGAAAAAAATTAGCACGGACGAGCTTAGCTATGCTGTAGTGTTTAGGCAGCTGAGCAGATAACGAGGATTAACTGAAGATGTGATATGCACTCTGATGAAGCTATATATCAATGGCGCTGACAACCTCGACGACGTATACGACCGATGCCAGGGGGCAAAACATCGCATTTTTTAAGCGTAGCGAAAGCTATCTATTCAATACCTATTTTCATTTTTGTTTTGTGCGCCATGACTTATTTTGTGCTGTTTCTTCTATTAACTTTAGGGACAGCTGCCAAATGTCCCTTTAAAGAGGCCTTTACATGGACGTGCTATTAATTTGAATTTAACATTGTACAGGGCGTAATTAATCAGGTATTAATCTGCGCTCTAAAGGTGCATTTTAACAAGACGTTTTAATTTGAAAGCGCTGCTTCTAAACTACTCCCAAATATAGCAAGCGCCACTTTAGCATGCACTGCGCAGTGTGAAGAATTGAAGAGCGACCGCTGTGCGGTCTACTTTTCTACAGACTTGTATCACATAGACGCATTGCTCAGCAAGCGCTGTCTTCAACAACACTCGAAAGGTGCCCCTGTTTAATTGGGCAGGCCGTTTTTCACACTCGTGACAAAAGGCGCCTAGACACACTTCAACAAATGGAATGCCGCATGGCGTCTGTTAAATATTTCTAGTTCGTGCCTTTTTTTCCAGAAGGAACAAAAAGAAAAAGAAAAGCATGGTATCTGTAAAGAGAACGATTCCTTCCCGAGGACTGTAGCCTATTTTCGTATGGTTAAACTACTAAACTTCAACATCTAAGTAGCGATGTTGTACTGCAGCTCTCTTACACGTCGCCAACCTGTTCTCACATTAAATATTTTTTCCTATGGCTGATTAGTAAATTGAAAGCAAAATGGGACGAAGAGTACCAAAACCAGTCTCTATGACGTTTGCTCAGCAATTGTTCCTACCATGAACGTATTGTTAGAACGTCTACAATCGGATAAAGTTAAGATACGACTGCTTGTCTTCATTTCAGGTTGCAAAGGACTTTGCTGAAAGAAGCTTACAAGGTTCGGAGCCAACTCAATGTTTGATAGGCGCATGCATAAATGGAATGTGTCGAACATCGTATCGTCGAGTCACTTGTCAAGTACCAAAAGCAAGAATGCACTGCTGGGATAATTATGGAAACTATCACGTAATGCGACGTTAGATACCGTTCCTAACTGCGTTTATAAAGCTTGAGCTTATTTTTGGAATAAACTATGCGTATGAAACAACACCCTTGTTGGTTGACGTTTAAGCTTTTGTGGGAAGTCCGTGCAACACAAGCTTGCACGAAAAGCATGAGTACGTGATATGCCTTCATTAGCCCACTGTTTGTCGCAAATAAGGTTGCTAGTCGAAGGTGCCGCATGATTAGACTCTTGTCTACTTGCATACAACGTACCAAGAAGAGCAAACAGTGCTCGCGCTGAAGCCGGCTGCGACAATTCGTCATTAGGGCATGAAATATACTTAGTGCCTGTTCTCACTCACGTGTGGTTCGGAACTCGGACCACAAAAGATACGCGCTAGAATTTCCGGCGCTTTGATTCTGCTGCCATAGATGCTTTGATAAGGTCAGATTTCGCAGTGAAGCTGCATGATCCCATTGAGTGCTAAACCACCATTGAAATAGCGTGGTCCGCTTGGCCCGGAAAGGTCGATGTCATCTGAAATGTCTCTCTTGCTAGCATGAGAACGCTGCGGTAGAGCAGTGGTTATGTTGCGCCGCCCCTGACCCTAACGTCGTGGGTTCGATCCCGGCCATGGTGGCCTTATTTCGATGGAGGCTAAATACTGGATGTCAGTGCTCGTTAACGATCGCCAGATGATCGAATTTTCCGGAGCCCTCCACTGTGGCGTCTCTCAAAATGATATTGTGGATTCAGGACGTAAAAGCCTAGATAATATTGTCATTATTGTTCCTTGTTTGTGCCATTGCTTTTTGTGCTACCCTGCTCAAGAATACAGGTTGTCGGATGTGGTGGACCGTCAGTACAGATAGAAGGTGTCTGGAGGTGATGATGTCGTGCATGACCAGGAATATATTGAAGGGCAGGCACTATGGGAGAATGAGTAGCAATGAGGCCCCATTTCTACATAATTTTTATGGCATTCCGTACTGCCATCATACATTGTGAATGATACTGCACGTTCGGATTTGTGCGTCGCATTCATAACTAGCTTCAATGAAGGGCCCAGCTGTCGCTCGTGACTGAAGAATTACGATTTGGGAAAGTCGTACGAGTTTGTAAGAAGGTAGTTCTCGAAATTGTCGTCAGCTGTGATCATGTCCTGTGATGAAAGACGGGATGAGCAGTCGACGTCTGCGTAGCGTCGGACACTCTTACAAAAAAAATTGTTTTCTTGAAATCGCCAGGACCAACGACCAACCGGCACGCAAGGTCATATAGTTAAACAAGCCAAGAATTAGAACCGGTTCCTGCTTCAGATCTAAACTCAATCTACTATGCTCTGGAGCTGTCAACGCGTGCATTCTTGTCTGAGAGAAACCGAGCTGCCTACGAGAGCATAAACTTCTCAATGACTGCTCAACGTTGGTCTCTTAGCTTCATTCGATAAGCACCGTCACATGTGGCCGACGTTCTGAATAAGTTTGAGCCCTGGAATATCCGTAGTCGCGCTGTGCTTTCCGATCCAATTCCTCAACTACTCCCGTTATTTGTGTTGCCGTTTGCCGCGAACGCGATTCAGCATCTGCTACCATCACATGGTGTTAAGAAGTACGCGGGTCATTACTGCTAATTTCACGGATTTTCCACTTCGTCCCTTGAGTACCAGCTCCTCAATAATCCTTTAACCTGTAGACAAAAATATTTTACTCTCCTAATTACGTAGACTCACGCACTCCTATTCACCATTTGTCGACTAGTCACGCTCACTTGTTTGACGACGTGGTTATTCACGGTGACTGAACACTTGCAGCAATTATGGAGTGTGAACACATTCAACGATATAGCCGTGGAATCTTTTACCCCTGTGTTGCTGTAGCCTCTACAAACTTCACGTGCAACGTACAGACTTTGCAAGTCGTACCTTTCTTCCCAAGAATACCCTTATTCTATGTTAGTGCGTAACACGAAATCAGTCAAAAATTGTTATGCTCGACGGATCACTTGAATAAATTTAATAACAGCTGAAATACATTGGCAGGCACAAAACTTTCACTGCATACGAATACCAACTGGATGCAGACTGGATAAAAATTACTACTAAATACTCTGAAAAAACAAATCCGAACTGTATGTTGATAGGATCACTTGAAAAGGAAATTTATTCACGCCATAGTACCTAGAGATAGAGAGAGATAGAGAAGGTTCTTGACTGAAATAAAAAGAGTTCTGCTGGGGAATAGATCAGCCCCATCATGCTACTCCTATAGAGGAGAGGACTGAGAGCAGAAAGGCCATAGAAGCAGGGTGAGGTGCACTGGTTAGAAGTAAGAGCTATGGTCAAGATATCAGCCAGATCAGAACACACACCTGCGTTAGTGTATTCGAGGAACAAAAAAAAAACAAAATTTAAAAGCTGACATTGCTAGGAACGACAAAACATGTGGCCTTGTATGCTCCCAAGAGCTATAGGTACTTGTGATGTTGAGCATATTCTAGTGTGGAGACAAGTTCTTTCATTTATTCATCTCTGGCACTGTATGAAAATGTTCCGCGCTGTTTTTGACGCACCACAGTTATTACAACATGTGAAAACGGTGCTAGTGGAAATCACGTGTTAGTTGGACATCTGGCTATTGGTGAATGCGGTGTTTAAGTGGACTTCATGATGGACTGTCTCAAGATAACGGGCAAGGTGATGTGGAAGCCTTGTGTAAAAACGATCGACCAGAGAAAGTAATTTCTTGTAAAACATTTTCTAATCAATCCATTTCTATACCTTAGATAACGCGTCTTGGTTTGTAAAATTTATTCTTTCAGTTTGCCCTCAATGTAAACTTCTAATTATTCAGCTCTTCCTGTCTGCATATCCCCCACAGTGCAGGTGTCCAGCAGAACGTGTTAGTGTGGTCAGAAACAGTGGCCATGTGATGGATGTTACCAACGTATCTATTCAATAGATGCTAGTTTCGCACCTCATTCATTTTGTACATCCTCTGGAGCACTACTTTTGAAGTTGTGAAGGCAACTCGTAATGAACAGTCGCACTTCACCATATTTGCTTATATCCTCAGTTGCAAATATTCGCTGATGTGAATATTTGCTTCACATTAAAGTTCGGCGCTTGACAAACTGTGTAAATAGCAGACAGGTCCTTACTCTTTCTTCAAAAGGAGGAGGAGGAGGAGGAGGAAGGGAAACAAGCGGAAGGACAGGGAGGTTAGCCAGTTCTTGGACCGGCTGGCTACCCTATGCTGGGGAAGGGGTAAGGGGAGTAAAAGATGATAGAAAAGAGATGTTACAAGAAAAGAAAGAAAAAAAAAAGACAGGAAGAGAATGAAAAATAAAGGAAGAAAGAGTCTTAAAATATGTCGCTCTGACCAGTTGCACGCAAAAAACGTAGTAATGCTTTCAAAGCTTTCTGGGCTGAGGATGGACTTGGCCAGTGACCCAGAATTCTTCAAAAGATCTTTCATAGAACCCATGGAGCATAACGCTAGCTTTATAAAATATTACCGCCATTTTTTCTCTTCTGACGTATAAATGAAGAAGCTAGAGCTAAGTGATGGTGTACTCTGCAGAAATATAATGTTGAAAAAAATTGCTTTCACTCAGCAAAACAACGCCTGTCCTCAAAGAAAACAACCACGATGTTTATTATATTTTTCAACAACTATGCCTTTCTTCAAAGATGAATCTCATAGCTTTTCTCGTTAAATGATGACGCCCAAGTAGGTCAAGAAACAGCAAACACGTTGTTGTTTTCGTGTAACATTTCCAGGTGTGATGGTTTTGAAAACAACATTATTGTTTACGATTGGATTTATTTGACTGGTAAGCTAGCTTGAAAGCTAAAGGGTGCAATCAAATCCTATCAGAACCACAAGGAATAACTTGTTTTATAATTTGAAAGTATATTTAAATATGTATGCAACGTCTGTGTTATCTTTCAAGTGGAGCTTTTATGTAACATTGCATGACGCACGTTGTGTGAGATGTAGAATCACATGTCTATAGGTGAAGTGACGCAAAGTTTTATCACACAACCGAATTATTATACAAATGCAATTAGTCCTGTTTTGCATGTGTATTTCAATTTTCCTGATGTGTACACTCCTCCTTGTCGACTTCACATCGTCTCGTGCTGAGGGGCCCCAATTGCCTTTCCACGAAATACAACTAAACATTCATAGAAAGCATTATCTTAATACATTTCTTTTGTAGAACTTGTACAAAGCATTCATGCAGTCCTAATACACTTTTGGGCATAAAGCTCCAGGAAAAAGGGGAGTTTCCAATCTGCAGGTTTGAACTCGCATTTTTATTCACAGAAAAATGTGTTTCCTCTAAACTCTCTCAAGACGTTTATGCCATTCAAGCAGTAGTTGATCTAGTTGACTTGCGGGCTGATGGTTGCCTTCAGGCTATCATTTGTACGTGCTGTCAGCCAGCAGTTGTTCGGGAAACTTTTTTGTCAGCCCGACTATTTTCACTGAACCTAGGCCGGTACTTCTATACGCAGGGAAACACGGCAGGGTAGGGAAGGCCCTCGGCGGAAATTGTTTGCTAGAAGTATTTACCGAATTGCTTTGCTAGCGCCCTAAGTCATTCTACCTCAATAGTGAGAGTCACCGCATGTAAACGTGGTGCAGCCGCGCTGCTGAAGGCCGAGTTTTGATCTGACAACCTGGCATGAAACGCCACTCTTGTAAATCAGGCTTTCGTCATAAAAAAGTTCGTTCCATCAAGTTCGTTACACCACACCTCTGGGTTTGCTCAATCCTTGATCTATGTGTGCCTTCTGAAAAAAGGCTTTAAGCACCGGTAAAATAATCCTATCTTTAGCTATAGGTCCGTATTCAAGATACAAGATGCCCGAGATAATGACCGAACACTAGCGTATACCACTGCGCAAAATCCAAAATGCAGTTCATACTGATATGTCATCTGCATGGGTCCACATACCTACTCAATGTTTGGGTCACTCCACACTAACTTTCCCAAACTTGGCGCTTGACCATTTATGAATTGCTTGTAAACATTTAGGACGGTCAATCTAAGGCGAGAAGTCATTCAACTTATTTCGTAGGTTTTTTCTCAATATCGTAAGTCACATGTGAATTTATTTGGAAAGGTTGAAACCATGGCTCTTAAAATGCGTGAAAAATCCATTCTTCTTATATCAGGTTGGCCAAAATATTCGATGGCAGGCGGCTTACTTAAAATAAATTTTACGAACTTTTGCGCGTTGGGTTTTTTTTACACAACCTTTAAAATTGACAATATGGTCCATGTTGGGGATTTTTATAGAAAGATGACATTTAGTGAAATATGATAATTTGTACGAACTGATTGTTGGGAGGGTTTACACTAGGCAAAAAAAATACTTTGAGAACTTTATCGTGTGACATAATATGTAAAGCTGGCGACAAAATTGCAAGAAAAGTTTATTGCAACATAAAGTTAAATAGACAATCGTAAATTTAACATTTAGGTGATCCTGTAGTAAAAATACGTCCAATAGCACATTTAGTGGAACCATAATTGGTCACTGACTAAAAAGGTTTCAGGACATTATTTTTTTAAGGGAGAAAAAAAAAACTTGAGGTTATGTTCTGCCCCGGTCCGTGTGCATGCACGTTTATATACTTCCTGATAATTCGTCCAAGCGGCAAGTACAAGCAAAATCTAAGCAACATAATCGGCATTGTCTGTGCTAATGTAAACGATTGACTAGCGAGTATTTGCGTGACTCAACGAGAAATGCCAAGCCAGGAATGCGAACCCGAAATCGAAAAATAAGAAAGTAAAAAGAACACTCTCTTTTAACATGGCGGATAAGTTCCAGTTATCAATTTACTCACGGTCACTTGAATACAAATGCGTTGATTCATAAGAGCAACTTGTCCACCATAAGCCAGAGATAGTTCTTTTAACTAAGGGCTGTCCACAGGGCCCGCGAACGGGCGGAGGACCATAGTCTTCCGGTCCCAACGTGGGTGCGGCCCGCAACTACGAGCTTGTAGTTCCTTTGGACCTTTTTAAAGTTCGTTGACTGACTGACTGAATCGTTGTATTCTTCCCGTATTTAAATCTTAGCCGACTAATAACTGGGTGTTGCAAACATTGGTATCTCTTCCCGGTGCTGCATAAGCACTCTATGTGGGCCGTCAGCGGAGAGCTGCACGTGCTTAAGTGTACTCTAGTAGGTTTCGTGAACGCGGTGTGTCTCTGGAGCCAGAGACAGCGACACCCCGCGTTCCGCTGGGCAAACATCTCATAATGGGGTGTCAGGGATGACAAGAGAAGTGAAAAAAAGGCCGGACAAGAAATAGGAGGAAAAAGAGAAAATGAAAGACGAAGAAGAAGCTCGGGGGGGGGGGGGGGGGGGGCGCGGCAGGAGTCACCGTGGCAGGACGGGCACGCGCACAGCAGAACGGCAAGGCCAGGGCGGAGAGCAGAACGGCGGACAAGACGGTGGAAGACCGGGCAGTCTGGGTCCCGCCCCAGGGCTGCAGACCTTGGAGAGCACGCCTGAGTTGTTGCCTCGGCGAGCTGCGGTCCGGGTGCCGGGCCGGGCCGCAAAACGTGCCGGGCCGTTACATCGCGACAGGGGGGCTAATGTTGCTTGTTGCTCCCGAAAAGATTGACAATCCCTCAGCTTGGAGACTCATTTATTCATAGTATGTAGGTACCCACATATCGACGCAATATAGACTCAGCGCTGTATCTCAGAAGTACTTGTCCATTAAAAAAAAATAAAACGTCAACCTGGGGATTGTAGCCACCACATTTCTTTATACAAGTAAAGCATTCGTCGGAAAAGGCATTCCGGAGTTAAGCTATTAGTTACACCACAGAGCACCATACGAAGCACTTGGCTTTCGTACTCACGACTTTTTAATGCTTTTTCAGTGAATGTACACTTCCGAAATGACGATTTTAACACTTATGCTGTTCGTTAACCACTAAGAAAAAAACACAGCCTTTCTCTAATTCATTATTCCTTGCTTATAAGAAAACAACCTCATCGCCCCAGCGCTGACATCACCACCCGCCAAAGCACTGGTTTTACATGCTGCACCATACCATAGAACTGTACTTGCGCTGTATCATAGCAACGAAAATATAGATTGTGGAAGGCTGCGACTTAACGCAGCAGCTTTAAATCCTTAAATGTGACACAATCGTATCTTACAACATAAGGTTAGGTTATCGTGCCGCCCACATTTCAACTCCCTGTACCCACAGCTGTCTCTTGCAATAGCGGCTTCAATATCATACTAAAAGACTGATGTGATGCGCATTATCATACATGCGAACTTGAGCCGCGATGTTCAGAACAAACACACCCAATTTTATTGCGACCTTAACGCCGTGGATTTTTCAGAATATGACCCAATTTCCAAGGCTTCGTAATCTATGCGTCGACTGTGGATTTACGGCAGAGAGCTTTTTCGTAATTTTCGAGGTACTTTGCGGAACACGGAGGGAGCAGGCGCTGTTAACCCCCCACGCACGAGGAACCAGGCAGTAACTTCACCATCGGTGTTGCTCCAGCGCGCCCGAACATGGCCATCAACGTGAAACGCTACGCGGCTATGAGAAACACTAACGACCACAATGCGCGAAGACCCGACGGGAAACGAGAGAAATAAATCGCAGCCATGGCAGCAAGAGAAATACTCCTTCCTTCCTTGTTATCTTTCCCGGTTTAACCAACTACCCATGTGAAATAAAAGCTGCGGTATAGCCACGGATTGCACGCTTCAATATTACGACTTCTATGAGCAGTTGCTCAAAATAAGTGCGTGATATTGCCACATATCCGGATACTGATTTGGCTCGGACAGAAACGTTTGAGTGAAAATGAAGCCGTTACGATACAAACCGACGACGCTGGAAACGGAAGTACGTGCATTACTCGACCCTAAATTTTCGCCTTGCAATCCGCGAGTACGGTATATAGAGAACTTGACCAGACACACGCAAAGTTCGGAAGTCCTTACGATGATCTACATAGTGCATTAAAACGTCGATCCTCTGGAAATGCCTTTAGCACATATATTCAGCAAAAACCGTGGCCAGATGTTACAACTTTAACACGAGCCTGCGCGCCATGTCATATGCGACGAAGAAAATAGCGCCCAAAAGGATAAAGGTGTTGCATTGCGTCAGCCATCATGAACAGTGCGAATGTCTTTAACAGGTAAGCTTTGCGGAAATAAAATTGGCAGGCGAACCACGAAGTGGATGCTGATGAAGGAGCGAATCTTCAGTGACGAAATGATAAATGATGTAAAGAATGTTTATGAAATCCATCTGTCCGTGCATCCGTCCGTCGATGTATCAACGGACGCACGCACGGTCGGACGCACGGACGGATGCACAGACGGATGGACGGACGGAAAGATGCACGCATGGTCGGACGGACAGATCGCAGAGTGAGCGCAAGCGCGCCCACGCCTGCGCTGACGCATTTCGCTACGCCGGGAGCTTCGATGGCGGCGACGGCGACGGCATTTGTTCCATGTACGAATACAACCGATGAGCGAAGCTCCTTAGGAATGGGATGCAAACGACTATCGATCTTGCTGCTGATCTTGCTGCTTGCTTTCATGAAGGCGGTAGGGCGGGGAGCGGGTGGGTAGAGCGTCTGCTGGGCTCGGTGGCGGGAACGACTGAGCGAGTGAGTCTGAGGCGCGCGCAGCGCACGGCGAGGGAAACAGGTGGGAGAGGGGTGCGAGCGGTGATGCGAGTGGTGATGCGGCGGGTGGCTTCGACGGCGGCAACGGAATGAATGAAACCACGTTTATTCCACTTTATAAAGCGCCGAGGGCGCTGCGGTGGAAAGTGAGAGGTTATTAGAGCAGAAGGGAGTGGTAGAGCTGCCTCCGCTTTATTGACGGACGTTCTGGAGGCAGCTAATGGGGACCGCTTGAATCTTGTGGCTGTGGCGGAGGCGATCGCCAACCGCTGGTGCCGCCGGGTCCCCGAGAAACAAGAGGAGTGCTCGCCAGAACTCGATGGCTCGATCCGGAGGCGTGGGATCTGGACTGGCCCATGTCCAGAGAGAAGAAGGCCAGGGTCCCCGCTTTATGGTGGCCAGGGCACGAAGCCTAGGTGTGATGTAGAGGCGGCACACCCAACACAGGTGGCTAAGGTCAGCACGGCAATTGCATGTGGAGCAGAAACCGGTTACGAGTGGTGGTGTGCCACCCCTCTGAAATCGGTTAAGCAAGAAGGGAGTAAGGAGTATTCCTGTCTGGATTCTCCGAAGCAGGACAGACTCTCGTCAAGTAAATAGCTTGGAAAAGACGGTACCGAGAGTGGATTGCCCACTGCTTTGAGGTAGGCGGCACGACGTTGTTTGGTCATATGCTTCTCTGCGAACGGATCTGCTAGCTCTGGTGTGGTAGCCAGAAGAGGAAAAAATGAGTATGAGAGGCTTTGGCCAGCGCGGTGGAGAGATTAGCGCGCGCTAATCTGTGAGCCTTCTCGTTTCCGGGGATACCGCAATGCGCGGGGACCCAGAGGATGGTGACATCATGACCGTATTCGCGGAGCAGGCGCGCCTGGTGCCGTATATTCTGCAGTACAGGGTCTGTGTAAAGAACATTAGCACACAGCCCGATGGGCAGCCCGGGATTCTGTGTACACACGATGGTGAACGGGGTCAGTTTCAGATGCAGTTTCGAGGGCCCACTCCAGATAATCTTGGATGGCCACTAGCTCTGCGCGGGTGCTGTACATCGCTTCATCCGCTATATGATGGCGTCGGTTCTGATTTCCATTTGTCTGATCGTACCACGCAGTGGCATCACAAGTGTTACTGGTAACGTCAGTAGGAAGTGCAGCGTCTGTGTATATAATAGGTTCAGTCAAAGGGAGGGAACTCGTAGCCTTAGCGTGCCTCTTGGCGTAGGTAAGGCGCCGCATTCGCTGATTAGGGTCCATATTGAGTGGAAGTGGCTCGCCATCGGTGAGTACAGTGATCTCCCATGGCGGCGTTTTGTTGGGCAAAATGGGAAGTGTATCGATGCCATACACGAGGAGCATAAGTGTGTGTCGCCCGGCATTTGTTGCGCGAAGCCTCGTCTCCTGTGTTTGGATGTGCACGTCAACGAGCTCGGACAGGTTGTTGAGCTTCCTGAATCTCTTGAGCGCATCGAGGCGTGTGTACCTTGGAAGTCCGGTAACAATGCGTTTGGCCTGGTTAAGTAGCCGGTCGAGCGCGAGCATTTGCGTACGGTTGACCGGATGATACGGCAGTCCATACATGATACGAGAGACGAGAAAAGCTTGAGCAAACTGCCGCATTTCACGGTTCGTTTACTCCACGAGTGCGGTTCGAGATTCTGCGTAAAGCGCGCAGGATTTGTTCGCTAGTCTTCGTAACGCGTTGGAACCAAGTGCTAGCTGGGCAGTTTTCATCTAGGTGCATACCGAGTATTCGTATAGTAGATTTCCGTGTTATGGGTCGATTACCGATGTAAAGTTTAAAATACCGCTTTGCTTCCTGTTTGGCAAAGGTGGATCGGCCACCATTAATGACGACGAACTCTGTTTTGCCTGGAACGGTGTGTAAACCTGTTTCGGTTGCGTAGTCGTGAACAATGTTGAGGGCTCTTTGCAAGACATCCGCCTGCTCCCCGATGGATCCTTGGTGCGTCCACACTGTGACATCGTCGGCATATACCGCGTGTTTCAGGTTCGGTACGTCAGCAAGGCGTCTTGGTAGCTGGTACATAGCTATATTAAACAGAGTGGGTGAGATCACCGAGCCCTGGGGAACACCTACGTGGTTGATTCGTACGGCACTGGCGTCTTGGCCAATTTCGACTTGGTAGCTTCGCCCTTCTAGGAAACCCACTATGAAGTTGTAAAATTTCCCTCTAAGGCCAAGGGCACGTGCTTTGTTAATGATGGTACTGTGTGGGACGCCATCGAATGCCTTGCGTATGCCCACTCCGACAACAGCCCGTGGGCGCACCAAATTAGAGTCGAGGACATCTTCTTTTAGGCGGAGGAGTACATCTTCAGTTGATAGCCCTAGGCGGAAATCCGTACATTGTAGGGGCCAAAAGCTCGCGATCTTCAAAGTAGCCACATCAAGCGTGTGTTGACCATCCTCTCCATTACTTTACAGACACACGAGGTTAAAGAGATCGGGTGGAGGTTGGATAAGGTATGTTGTCGTTCACCAGGCTTTGGAATGGGCTTGACCACCGAAAACTTCCATGTGGAAAGGCAGAGTCCCGGTATCCCAGACTCGCTTACTCTTCTAGAAGGGCGTGTTTGTGCTCAAGGGGCATATTACGTAGATGAGCAACGCACACCCCATCGGCTCCTGGAGTACTACGTGCGTTAGCATGCTGCAAGGCGCGCTCCAGCTCGAGCATGGTGAAGGGACTATTCGAGCTACCTTCAGAACTTGCATCCTTCTGGTACGTGGTGTCTGTGGGGTGAGACGTCTGCGGGAAAAACACTTGAACGGCCTGTTCGGTGAGCTCCTGAGCGCTGATGACTTCCCGGAGAGCCACACAAGCCGCGCCGTTGTAGGTCTTCCGCTGGCCGAGGAGAGAGCGCGGGATGGCCCAAACCTTTGACGTGTGGGTTTGTCCATTGATGGATTCACAAATTCCCATCCAGCGGTCTGACGCGAGCGTAGTCGTATATTCTTCAATGGTACGCTGTATTTTGCGCAACCGTGCTTTGTGATGTGCAGCGTGGCCAGACCGCCTGTACTGGGCGAGAATCCGTACCCTTCTATTCCATAAGGTGAGAAGATGTCTATCAGATTCTGGATGGTCAAAAGGAACCCTCAGGTTCGTCGTGGCTTTCCGCTTTGCTGCGCGTAGCTGTGATACCAGATGGTCAATGTTCTTGGCTGGAGGCTGTTGCTGTAGTAACTCGCGGTATGTGTCCCAGTGTGTGATGGGACTTAGCCGTGTAGTGGCGTTTGATTTCTTCCTCGTATTGGCTTGGCCTGTTCGAAAACGTATGAGTACCGGAAAGTGGTCGCTCCCCATGCAATCGTCCTGCACCTCCTATCGAAATAGCTGTGAACGGATGCTCCAGGTAAGATCTGGTGACGTGTCTGGTTGGTGAACTGTCTGTCCCAGCCTCGTGTGTGTTTGGGGCGTATTGAGGAGTGTGAACTCGTACTCCGAGGCATCTTCCATGATGCGCCTGCCACGCACGCTACATTTGTTGTATCCCCAGGCGACATGTTGAGAGTTGAAGTCCCCGCACAACAGTATGGTACCTTGTAGATAGAGCTTCTTAAAGTGGGAGATGAAGCTAAGATCTACCTGCGCCTTGTTGGCTTTATTCCTTGTGCCTTCGGGAACCACGTAGACGCAGAAGACGAGGGTTGTACGCTGTGATGAGACTTCCAACCGGCAACTGACAACGCTGACAGTAGTGTTGCACCATGGTGGCGTATCTTATTGCACGCGCATAGTTCCCCGCCGCACGTACAATGCCGTCTTCGTGGATGCAGCTAGGTCTTCAGACGGGGCGTAGCCGTCGTAGCCCATTATTTTCAGCACAGGGCCGTTAACTTCTTGAAGGGCGATGACCAATAGACTGGCGTTGTCTTTTTTCCTGGCGAACCGCGTGATTATTTCAGCCCTCTTGCTACGAAGCGAACGGCAATTCCACAGCAGGACAGTTGCCCCTGGGGATGTTTTTGCAAAGCTAGCCATGGTAGCCATGGTAAGGCTTTGTTGAGTGAGGAGCAATGGAGTTTGATGGCACCAAAGGCGTACGCATCACATGTGCTCCTGAGGTTGTCGGCGAAGTTGTGCCAAGAGGGAGCATGCCGGAAAGCATGATACGCTCCATGATGGTGTGGACGCATTTTTCAATGGCCCGGATAATAAGCTGTTCAACTTTTTCATCGATGGACTTCTCTATTTGTGCCATACGGTTTTCAAGACGCTGCTCGAGATCTTGGACAATCGTTGGGGTGGGAAGATATGGTTGGTCATTGTAAGGCGAAAGCCCTGTTGACTGAGCTGCTTCCCTTCGAGGATGTTTCACCCTTCCACCCGAGGCAGGGTGCGGGGAGAAAAACGCGAGTGTTGAGCATGGGGGATGCTGTACGCCACTGCTACAATCATTAGTTAGGTGCGCGTTCGCTTGTTTGGCTACATCCGCCAAGGTCATTCTCCTGCTGTCTCATGATTGTGCAGCTGGGGGTGCCGGTGGCCCGGTGTAGAAACTCTGGCGTGTTGGCTTGATGATGGGTCTAGGAGAACCTTGTTCTGTCTCAGGATTGTGGCGCTGATGCCCCTGCGCCTGCCTTTTCTTGCGTTGCCTCTTTTTAGCAGCCGGCTTGTGTTTTTGTTCAATTTTCTTGTTTACTTGTCGTCTTTTTGGACAGTTTCTGGCTGGGGCCATGTGAGAACCACCACAGCTGCGGCACTTCGGTTCTGCGTTCGGGCATTGTGTGCCCTCTTCGTGTTGCCGCAGACCACATGTAGAGCATCTTGCTGCCGATGTATTGGGGCATTGCCCCTTTGATGCCCAATCTTGTGGCAGATGTCACACACGGCCACTCGTGCACGGTACAGAAAAACGCGGATGGTAACTGACCGCAGGCCAACTTTACAGGGTAAGCTGTTTGCTTCAAATGTGACCATGGCAGTGCCTTTGTTATCAAGTGGGCGTGCCTGCAAGATTTTGCACTTGCGGCAGTGCAATCAGTTCATTAGTTCCTGAGAAGTCATGTCTCCAGCGTTTCGTATGATGCCTCTGATATGATTCTACTAACCGCTTTGTATGCTTGAAAGGGCACATCCTTGCCGCTGACTGGCAGAGTTGCTATCGCGAGAAGGGCGTTGCGCACCTCGGGTTCAGCCACGTCGAGAGCGAGCTTGTTGCTATGGCCTAAATAGTGAACCGTGAACTCAGGCAGTGGGTCTTCCTCAGAGAGATTGAGATGAGCGGAAATGTGACGCGTTATGACTCGGTCTAATTGTATGAACTGCTCATCCATGATGCGACATGGCTGCTAAGGCCGAAGAATGACGGTGTGATCATATTTGCGCGGGGAGCCTGAGCTCGGCGTTGGTGAGACCGTCGCACGGTTTTGCTGTTTACGTCGATAGCTGACTGGTATCGAACTGTCATCTTCGTCCTGGTGACGAGCGGAAGCGGGACGCATGTGACGTGCGCTTCTGGCATGGCAGAAATCCCTGGGCATGCTAGTGTACTGTCGTTCGGGCGCCGGCAAGAGCGAGCCTCGCGCGCGTTTTTCTCCATTCGGTGCGGTAGTGATAATGCAAGCTTGATGAGAAGCATTTTCAGACTCGCCTTTAATGCTATTATGTTCCTCGAGCTCCCGGAGTGGGGCGAATGGGTTGGCGTCCGGCAGCAGCAGCACCCTTGAAGGCATGGCAACAGCGGCCGAGTTCCTCGTTGAAGTCAGTGACATGACCGAAGCAGTCGGGCTGTCTGGAGGATGTACAGTGGCGGTCAAATTTTACGGACCACGGGAGCGCGTGGCGAACAGCACCACGACGCCTTCTGATGGCTGCCTGCGAAGCTCGAGAGCGCGCACTGCGCACGTGCGCCCTTTTTTACCTGCCAGCCAGCTCGTTCGCTCCCTTCAACAGCGCGCGCACCTGAACGCCAGGATAAGCGCAAGGTGTTCACTTCTGCTGTAGCCGCGGAAATACCGAGCTGTGATATCGTGACGAAAACACGTAATTTGTACAGGCAATGCTCGGTGCTCGCCGCATTCTATGCCTTAGTCCCAGACGCTCTGCGGTGCCGAAAACATGCATACGGCGTCAGTTTTTCGAAAATCGACCTTTGTGATAAGGTTACTCTGGCGCTTATTCTGGCATTCCGGTGCGCGCGCTGTTGAAGGGAGCGAACGAGCTGGCTGGCAGGTAAAAATGGGCGCGATTGCGCAGTGCGCGCTCTCGAGCTTCGTAGGCAGCCGTCAGAAGGAGCCGCGGTGCTCTTCGACACGCGCTCCCGTGGTCCGTAAAATTTTGACCGCCACTGTACGTCCATATCCTCGGGCAGTGGCATGTCGACTGGAAGCACGGACGACTCCGGAGTGGCCACGAAAGCAGGAAACTTTGACGTGGGCAATACTAGCAGCAATGGCCGCCGCCGGCAAGCCGAGCGGTGGTGCCGCCGACGAGCTCAGGAAACAGCGTCTCAGATAACAGCCGCTGCCAACGGGAGATAACGTGCGGACCAGCAGCGAGCGCAGCAACAGCTGCGGCGATGGCTTGACAGCTAAGCGCCGGCCAAGTAGTTGATATCGACGGAGCGCGCTCGAAACGCGTCCGCTCACATCGGACGCTGGCGAGCGAAAAACCGGCGGCAACGGAACGACGCGCTCGGCGTTTCATTGTCTTTTTGAGCCGGCGCCGCATCTATGTTGCAGGGAGCTTCCGAGGTGGGGTGCGGGCCTTACGAGTTTCGCTCAGTAGAACCCACGTATACCTTGGGAATCGACGTTATGCGAAGCATGCGGAGGGTAGGTGACAGTGTTGTAATTTTTTCATTGAGTGATACGTTACGAAATGACCCTAAAGATAAGTACAAATGTTGTACGCACAGACATGTTGAACAGTCGCATATATTTGATATAACCAGTTCTTTACAGTCGCGTAACGATGCCAACAGCAACATGGGTATTACCAACACCAGAACCGGTAAGCTGATATGTCGCGCTTGTGCTCGCGAAGATGGTAGCCCTGGACAGTGCTACATAAATCAACATCAGTGGATGGCGCTTAACTACAATTGACGTTAACCCGACGTGACGGCTCTATCATAGTAGTACACATGTAATGTTACTCAAATTGGATAGGCAGCACTGTAACCACAACTGGCGTTTCACGAACATTAGTGTCTATATGAACAGCAGTTCCGATACCTGGAGTGGCTCTGTGCTAAAAAACTTGATTGCCACGCAGAATTCTGGGGTTCGATTCCTGCTGGGACCTAGACATGTACTCTTTGCATTCGTCGGGTCAACGCTGTCGATGCAGCTTTTTTCTTAACACTCGTGCCTTAAAATTACCAATCTATCTTTTCGCCGTTCATGAGTAGATATAAGCTGTCAATCACTTGTGGCACATACCCGCATACCTGTGGCGTATACCCGTCTGTGCTTACGCTTATGTGCCACACGTGTTTCGCGGAAAGGGTTTGACGACGTGCGCGACAGGATTGTGAAATGATTCATGTCAAGACCAGCGAATAATATTCGTCAAACCATATTACACTCCCATACTAACTTTGGTTTACCCCAAGTTTAGGGGGTGATCACGAGAGCGCCCTAACGTAGGCGGCAAGATAGATAGATAGATCGATAGATAGATAGATAGATAGATAGATAGATAGATAGATAGATAGATAGATAGATAGATAGATAGATAGACTGCGTGAAAGTGCCTGCAGTACGCAAAGCAATGCTTCGCATATAAAATCATAAGGTGCAAGTCATAAACAACATGACTTGCATCCCACGCTCATGGCACGCTCGCGGCGTTTCGCTAGCTTGAAATACACCAAATTAGGTATTGCGTGACGTGACTGTATGAAGTACATATATGACAAGTTGTAATATGGAAATCATGTCATCTGCAACACGACTTCCATGCCATGCTTATGGCACATTCGCGGCCGTTTCGCTAGATTGATATACACTAAAATAGGTATTGCGAGACGTGACTGTATGACGAACATAAATGACTATTGGTAATATGAAAATCATTACATCTCATGTGCAACATGTTTTACACGCCACGCTCATGGTGCGCACACGGCTGTTTCGCTAGCTCGATATACTACAAGTTCGGTATTTATGACGTGACTGTATGAGAAATATAAATGTCAATTGCTTATATAAAAACCTTGACATGTCAAGTACAGCATGACATGGATGCCACGCTTTTGGCGCGCTCGCGGCCGTTTTGCTAGCTTGCTACCAAAATTAGTATTGCATGACGTGACTGTATGATGAACATAAGTGGTAGGTGGTAACATGAAAATCATGACGTGCATGTCATGTAAACGCCATTTACATACAAGGCTCATGGTGCGCTTGCGTCCAGTTCGCTAGCTTGATATACACCAAAATGGGTATTGCGTGACTTGACTCTATGACGAACGTAAATGGCAGGTGGTAAATATGTAAATCATGACATGCATGTCATGTACGACGTCATTTAGATGCCATGCTCATGGGGCGCTCGGGGCCGTTTCGCTAGCTTGATATACACGAAAATTGGTATTGCTTGACGTGACGGTACGACGATCATAAATGGCAGGTTCTAACATGTTCATTATGACATGCCTGTTATGTACAGCATAATTGGCTCCTTGCTGGCTGCTTCGCATTACATCGATTCCCACAATGCGTGGGATCTGCCGGTTTTTTCACACGAGAGTGGTTTATGCCGGGTTCCACCATGACTTCAGTGAAGTATTTCCGTCACGAAAATGACGTCGAAAAAACACGCAAGATCAGAAGACAAAGAAAAAAGTTCCGCCAACGGGTGTGAAACCTACGACCTCTTGGTATACGACAAAATATCCACTGCGCCACGATCACATGCCTGTAGGCTTTGCAAACGCGCCTTTTATATCTACCACTGTCCTCACAGTATTCTTTCTAAAGTGAAGTAATGGATCCTGACCGTGAAATCCACGATTAGTTCCTTCAAAGCGTCGTTTCTACGCGTCCGTCCCATTCGCCGCGTTTCGAATAGGAAAAGTGTACTTTTGTCGAGGCATTAACACACTGTCAGGTGGCGACCTTACCACCAGCGCCGGTCTCGCTCATAGCGTTCGTCCATACTAAAAAAAATTGGCCGCGTATCTGCGTGCTTCGCTGCAAATGTCGTCGAAAGACGATAGTCTTGTGCCGACTGCACTGCATGAGCGGCATGAGTACCACAATTTAATAGCCGGGCTAGCCGCTGGGCTCGTTTTTCGGACGTTTTCCGGGCGCGCTTAGACGGACGCCGGCGTTTCTCCGCTGAAATTTGGTCGTCGGTCTTTTCTCTGCGTTCTCTGATCATGTCTTGTAGAGTGGGTCGTATTTCATCAAGCGGCCATATATGTTTTGCCTTGCCTGAGACAGCGCTCTTCTACGATGAATCAGCCGCATCTGGCTGGCATTGATAAAACAGAAGAGGACGCCATCTACAGCGCTACCGGGGAACATCGGCTTGTGTTGAACAATGCTGCTGCCAGGTGGCAGCACCACAGCCAGCCACAGCGTCGAAGTTAAATCACTGGGCGGAGACTTGTTTTGTACACAGCAGCGCCGCGTAATAAACACTAGGATCTTTATAATTACGTATCTATAGATTTTGTTTTAAAGGAACACTGTGAATAGTACTAAGGTATTGATGTTGTGCCTCAGGTATGCGTAATATTTGATTTTTAATTGCCCACGCTCACCCGTATGAACACATGCTTCTTGGTCATGATTGGAGGTCGTAAGGCAGGGGGGTTAAAGTTTGGCCAACTAGCTCAATCGTGTGACGTGCCGACAAACAGACAAACAGACAGACGGACAGACAGACAGACAGACAGACCAAAATTTCTCCGTTTAGGTATCCCAAGAAAGACTATCGTCTTTAAAAAACTGCGACGCTCGCCTGCTTCGCGTGCCTGTAACTCCGCATTCCTTACTTACGCTCGCCCCGCAAGAAAACGCGGCCGGCCAAGGTTGAAGACACGACGTGCGTTGCGCTTCTCTCTGGTCGGGCGGTGGTGTTTAATAACTGCAACATGCCTCGAGTAGGTGACCTTAGCCCAAGTTCGGCTTTCAATCAGTGACGCTCTTCAGGCAGTCACACCGTTTTCTACGATTCCGTTGCCACCATACAGCTACTACAATCATCTATGACCAGAAGGGTGTTTAATCATGAGCCATTGACGTTAGTCGTAAGGATACAGATGTACTACCGGCGTCAAATGAAATGCGATCAGCGGCCAGCACTCGCAATGACATAGTGCGCGCCGTCCAGTCATCCCCATGGACAGGCGCGCGTATGCGCAGTGCTGTCAAACTGGATATGCGCGCACGTCGGTGGTGATGACTGGTGTGCGCGCACCATACCGCAGCTAAGGCTTGCCGCTGTTCTCGTTTCATTTGACGGCGATATTACCACCAAGCGTCCACGTGGATGCATCCACGTTAAGTGGGGCTATAACTTTCAAACACCCATACACATTGTACAAGCTCTCTTATATCCATGTACAGTAAACATCAACTACGTTTCACTTTCATGTTTTACAGATTTCTATGACCGGGGGATAAGCCACTTTTTTTGTCATAGTGCTTGTGTTGCAGCCTTAATTGCGATGTGGACATGATCAAAAATTTTAAAAACAATTTAAAAGCCCGATTTCGGCCCATAACCGGTGTCGCAGGGGGCAGTGCGCCAGCGCCTAGCGTCCCTCGTGCATTATGCCAGCGTCCCAGTATCCAGCGCCACACTGGACAAATAATCAGGTGTGGCACTGGGACAGTGTCTCTGGGTTTTCGAATAGGCTTGTGAACCACTCGTTACTCGTAAATCTATATTAAATTTCTTGAAGTAAACCAATTCATTCGCAGTCATTTGCACTGGTTATTCGCAGCACATCCTCTTAACGATGCTAATACTACGGGCGAAGCATATTTTCACGCACTACAGAGCGGGCCCTTCCTTTCAAGGGTTCTTGCGAGGCAGTCGTGTCCTCGTATTCTATAAGCCTTTAGTATATTTGCACAAATTGTGCGGCTTTTAAGGCGAAAAGCCTTTAATGTCTCATGCTCACGTCCGTCCGGTGTCCATCCGTCCGGTGTCCGTCCGGCGTCCGTCCGTCCGTCCGTCCGTCCGGCGGTAGTGCTGGTGGTGTGCGTCCTCACCACCCTTACTGCACATGCGCAAACCCTCCCCACGCACCTCCTCTGCTGTGCTTCCCCTCTCTTTCCTCTAGGTATCCCTCCCGCCCGCGGCGTTTACACACCCATTGCGCATGCGCGTCCCCTCCCCCCTCTCTCCTCTAGGCATCCCTCCCCGCGGCGCTAACACCCCTATTGCGCATGCGCGTCCCCTGCCCCTCCCTCTCCTACGCTTCTGCCTCTCTCTCCTCTAGGCATCCCTCCCCGCGGCGTCTTCACCCTCACTGCGCATGCGCGTCCCCTCCCCCATCTCTCTCCTCTAGGCATCCCCTCCCCGCGGCAACCACACCCCCAATGCGCTTGCGCGTCCCCTCCCCCCTCTCTCCTCTCCTACGCTCCCCCTCTCTCGCCACGCAACGCCGACGCAGGCAGCGTCTGCTAGCGAGTTTCTTGGTTGAAAAAACCGACTGCTCGCGCTGCACAACCGTTCACTGGCCACCCCGTATATATGGCAATGGATCTTGACCTGCAAGGTGGTGCCGGTGGGAGATTTCTCCTGTGCGTTGCCGAACGATGAGAAATTCGCAGCGTGCGCGTTAACTAAAAGCGAACTGCGGGTCTCTGTGTCCAGTCCGAGTCTTCTGTCTCTCATTGCCCAGCAGCGATTGGGATGTTCCAGTAGGAAACAACCGTCCATCATTGCGTGCTTTGCGCCCCCCAGGTTTCTCTCCTGTGCAACGCTGCGATGAGCGCCAGCGCCAGCGTCAACGCCGCCGCCAGTGTAAGCGTTAGCGCCCGCTGCTTCGCATCTACACATGGTTCCCTTTAGCGGTGGATGGTGTAATCTTTAAGGCGAAAGTCTTTAATGTCTCATGCTCACGTCCGTCCGGTGTCCGTCCGACCTTCGTCCGGCGTCCGTCCGTCCGTCCGTCTGTCTGTCTGTCTGTCTGTCTGTCTGTCTGTCTGTCTGTCTGTTCGTCCGTCCGTCCATCGATCCATCCGTCTGTCCGTCCGTCCGTTCATCCGTCCATGTCCGTCCGTCCGTCCATCCGAGCTCTGGCACTGAGCCAGGTGGCCGCCGGGATGCGCAGACGGACGGCGGTCGCGTCGGACTCTATGGCGCTCGCGCTTTGCTTGCGTAGCGTCGCTGTGACCAGAGTCTGCAATCATTCTGACCGACGCCGTCTCAATGGACCCAGGCGTTCACGGAATACAATTTCCAATTTACAAAGGGTCCGTCAACTTAAGAGCTGGAACGCGGATGGCGTTTGCACGATGCGCAAAGCGCGAGAAAATACTAACGCATGCGAACGGAGGAAGATGAGTCTCGCGTCTCGCTGCGATTCGCGGTAAAAAATTAAAGAAGAAAACGCGCACCCATTAGGTTTGTGTCTTATGCCACTGAGAGTGTAAAAGAAAAAAGACATGGCATAATCAGTGGAATGGCCACACGCTTTCGCCGAACACACTTTGGAATGTACAAAGTGTCCTTCAATTTTTATTCATGGAAATTTGAACGCGCTGTCACGCTTCTATAAAGTGTTTAAGTATATATGGAAATTTAGAGCACATGAATTTAAGGCCGTTATTCAGACACTTAACGCAACATTAATCACACTCCATATTATACCTTGGCGCTCTTTGGCCACCACTTATACTTCCATAACTTGGGACGTTCAGCGCAAAAAAACACGGAGGCACAAAAGAAAGAACGTCCGAAGTTATGCATCTGTACCAACCCGCCCAACTCGCCGCACTTGTCACTCATCCTTGCACCATAAACCGCCATGTACCATCACCATTATCTAGGTTCCCCGCCAGCTGTGCGCATGATTACACTATTCCGAAAAGAAGTTCATAGAATGGTAGCCAGAATGGAATCCGCTTTCAGCTTCCTAGTAATGTAAGGATACCCTCTACTGCTTAAAGTTCATCCCTTATAGTACTAAGTATCAACCTTAGTATAACATTGTTTGTGTCTTATAAGACAAACAGATCGGTCGTTGTACCCATATCCACTACTCAAATGGCACGTCGGCTTTTCTAATTTGAGTCAACACAACATTTCTTATGATTATTTGTGACGTTGGCTCTGGAGTTCGTGTCAAAGTATAAATCGTTTCTGTGCAAGAATAGCATAATAAAAAAAGCTGTTTGGTTTTTTATAAAAGTGGTGGAAGGCTGAAGCAAATATCATAGTGTTACGCTTGTTGTGTGTACCCTTGGGACGGTGTGAAAGAGCGAAACATGCGATTTCTTACGGTGCTGATCATTGCCGGTATGCATTTCATGCTGATTTTACGTTGCCATAGGTGCACTTTTTGGAATGGAACCCGGGTTCGTGCAACATAAATGTAGCAGATTTATGTTGATAGTGTAGTCTAAGGCTATATCGTTCTTAGTAGGGGCACGAGCCATACAGCTAACTGTACTAACTTTATGTTAGCACAAATATATTGCAAAAGGTGTTGCGCCATGCTGCATAGGTACTGCAGCCAGAAGAGTACCTATGCTCCCTTGATATCAGAATGTAATTGATACACCAAGTGGCAACTCAAGCTACGCATACATCTTTGGGATAGTTCCAAATGAATCTGGATTTCAGAAACATTTCCATATTTCCTTTCCTGATTTTAGATATATTTTATACAGGACGTACAATTCAACATAAGCGTTCAATATGTTATTGATTCGTGCTTTATTGCATGATTTGTGATACCTGATAACGATTATAGCACCATACCGGTTAGTCAAAGCTGGAGTTACCCCTCTGTAGACTTTCCTGTCAGGAGAGGTTTTCCTGTGTGTCTTGTCATGAATGACACAGTCGAATACGCCAGCACGCAGCGCTGTTTATGACAAGCTTTTCAGTGGCGTGTGAGAGTTGGTAAATATATCAAGTATAAAGAAGTGGACTACATTACCGCAAATACAATGGCCGAACCATGACAATAAATACTTATCTGAATAGCAAACACCGCAAATGAGTACTGCAGTTAATGCTGTCGACTTCTGTTTTGATACTGCGCCGTTGCTTGGAAATCATAGGTCTGAGAAAAATGGCTAGCTTGAGTAAAATAGACGTTACACACAATAGGCTCAGATAAATTTGTGGTTTGACTGCGCCGTGTAAATTTCATGTTATCATTGTGAAAGTTGTAAATATGGCACATTCGGATTCTTGAAAATAATTTTTTTGTCTTCCTATGGCAATAAAGATAAGTTTACCTCTGGATTCGCAGTAAACGGGAGATGTTTGTGGACGACGTGTGCACGTAGCAAGCAGCCTCTTTGCGAAATTTGCGCTGCGTCAGAAGGAACTGAGAGTAACGCAGCGCCGCAGCCGCATCACGCGCCCTTCAGCAGCCATGGCTACACGCTTCTGTATCAACAGCAGTACAGTAACAGCTCGCCAATTCGGCCTTTGTGAGTTCAGAAAATTGGGTAATTCAGCCGTGTTATCTGGTCCCGGCAAGCATATGTATTGTTTATCGGCACCAAAATTTCCTTAATTCTATCGTTATTAGTTGCGACCCCGGTAATTCTTGTGATCCTCGGAGGCCACCAAACGCGAAAAGCAGGAAACCGGCGTTAGCGTTGACGCAATGAACGATAATCTTACGAGTATCATTAAGGCGTGTGCAATGGAAGTCGGGGGGTACAGTCATTAGACAGGACACTGGCAAGCTATCCCAGGAGACGAAAAACTTCATTAAGAGACGTCAAACCATGAAAGCCTCAAATGCAACAAACAAAATAAAGGTCGCGGAGTTTTCGAAGTTAATAAGCGTAAGGTAGCCGACATAAGAAAGTATACCATGGAGAGAATTGACCATGCTGTAAAGAGTGGAAGAAGCCTAAAAGTTGTCAAGGCAAAACTATGCATAGGCAAAAAATCAGATGTATGCATTAAGGGACAAGAAAGGCAAGGTCAGAACCAATATGGATTGGATAGTTGAGGTAGCGGAGGAGTTCTACACAGATCTGTACAGCAGCCGAGACAACCAGGGTGATATCGTAAGAATCAGTAATAGCCCAGAAGAATATGACTTCCCACCAGTAACGACAGGGGAAGTAAATAAAGCTCTAGAGGGAATGCAAACAGGCAAAACCGCTGGTGAGGATAATGTAACATCAGACCTGTTGAAAGATGGAAATATTGTGTGAGCAAAACTGGCCACCCTGTATACGAAGTGTCTCTTGACAGGAAGGGTACCAGGATCTTGGAAGAATGCCAACATCATCGTAATCCATAAGAAAGGCGACATCAAGGACTTGAAAAATTACAGGCCGATCAACTTACTGTCCACTGTCTACAAGCTATTTATAAAATAATAGCTTATAGAATCAAGACGATATTACAGTTCATTCAACCAAAGGACCAGGCAGGATTTCATACAGGCTACTCAACCATAGACGGAATTCATACTATCAATCAGGTGATAGAGGATTGCGTGGAATACACCAACCCCTATAACCCTTCATAGATTACGAGAAGGCATTTGATTCAGTCGAGATATCAGCAGTGATGCAGGCACTGCGGAATCAGTGCATCGACGAAGCCTATATACATGCTGGAAGAAATCTACAGCGGATCCACAGCCACCATAGTCCTCCATAAAGAAAGCGACAGAATCCCAATAAAGAATGGTGTATGGCAGGTAGACACGATCTCTCTAATGCTATTCACCGCGTGTTTACAGGAGGTTTTCAGGGCCCTATATTGAGAAGTGTTAGGGATAAGAGTCAATGGACAGTATCTTAGTAACCTGCGATTCTCGGATGACATTGCATTGCTGAGCAACTCAGAGGACGAATTACAGCTCATGATTACTGAACTCGACACGCAAAGCAGAATAGTAGGTCTGAAAATTAATACGCATAAAACAAAATTAATGTGCAGCAGTCTCGGTAGAGGACACCACTTTGTGATAGGGTGGCGAGACACTGGAAGTTGTAAAAGAAAAGTGAAATAACTAGATGAATAAGGATGGGGTGGAGCACATTCGGCAAGCATTCCCAAATCATGAATGGTAGTCTACCACTATACCTCAAGAGGAATGTATACAACAGCTGCATCTTACCGGTACTTACCTACGGAGCAGAAACCTGGAGGCTTACAAAGAGGGTTCAACTTAAACTGAGGACAACGCAACAAGCGATGGAAAGGAAACTGATAAGCGTAACCTTAAGAGACAGGACGGGATCAGAGCGGGTCAGGGAATAAACGAGGGTTAATGATATCACAGTTGCAATCAAGAAGAAATGTACATGGGCCGGGCACGTTGCGCGTAGGCAGGATAACCGCTGGTCATTAAGGGTAACTGACTTTGGTGGCTGCGCATGAACCTCCCCACTTTCCTGATGCCCCTGTCTCTTGAATATCTCGATGCGACTTTGCTGTCCTCCCCGTGCAAAGACAGGTTATATCTTGGAGTGACTGCAGCAATGTCTCCAGAGCTTTCGGTGTTCTAGTTTGAACCTTTCGTTGCAATTCCCGAGGTAAGCCCTGTATGACGAGCTTTATAACGGAAGTCAGTGCAAGGACCGGCTCTGCAAGTAGGAGCAATGGACGCTTTTCAAAGAAATACTCGATCACTGGTCCAGACCAGTAGCGGTAGAAAATGGCTTGATCCCATCCCTCAAGCGGACTCCCATGGAATGATTAGATGCTCTCCTTCCATGTGTTCCATGCATCACATTCATGTCCTATGATACGTAGCAAAAGGGAGAGTTGGGCTAGTTGGTTGGGGTTCATATTGAACAGCGCAAAAAACGAGACACAAAGAAGAAACTGCACAACACGAGCGCTGACTGACAACTAAATGCTTTATTCAAGCAACACGAAAAGAAAAAGAAAGAAAAGAACAGAAATGCGCGCGCACCATAAGCACATGACAAGAGATTGCAGGCATGCAGCAAATTTAAGTATTGTCCAAGTAAGTCACCTCACAATCGAGCAACGCAATCGATGGAGTGCTGACACACGTGTCACCATTTTCGCTGATAGCAAAAGCTTCAGCTATCTCTCTAATGCGGGCAACATTGTGGTCAAAAACAGTGGTCGTGCGGCAGAACTCCGGTGAGCAGCTACAAGCGGCACAGTGGGCGGACAAATGCGAATACGGCGCACCCTTGAGAGCTATGATGCTCGCGCAGGCGAATGTTGAGGCAGCACCCCCGTTTGCCCCACATCAACTTCACCACATGACATCGGAATTGATTACATGATACGTTACTATGACACGTAAATTGTACCATTTTCATGCGATGCCAGTTAAAAACGGGAACATATGTTTCACTCGTTATTCATCGGTGTCCCAGCCGTTCTGTTTACAGGCGCTTTCAAAGAAAGTAATCCCTGCCTCTGGATTTCCCGACAAACTATGGAAGGTTTCAGGTTTCACAAGATCAGCAGGACGGCTGTCAGGCTCAAAGCCGATAAGAGAGGGAATCATTTCATTTTGTTGGCAAACTTGTTTCTGCTGAGCTTGAATCGCCTGAAGAACAACGGAGAGGTCTGCATGGGAAGTTGGCTCCGATGCAGTTGGCTTCTCTAGTAGGGATGTCACAAGGCGGTTGAAGAGGGAGACATAACGATTTATCTTCACGGACCCTTTTTCCAATAGTTTTTCTAGCGACATAGACACTTTCTCGAGAACTGTTGAGATCAGCTCACTTGTCACGTCGACGGCAAGATCGACTGGCGGATCTCCAGGGAGCGCGTACTTCGTAAGATCAAGGTGTCCGTGGCTCTCTAAACAAAGAAGGTAACCCATATCATGGATCGTCAAAGCTGACTGCATGAAAATATGTAATAAAACTTCATTTATTAACTGAACACAAGAAACTCCATCTTGTTCTACCGAACTTCTTTATTGTCTTTCACCTCCGTGCTCATCGTACTCTTGTCTTGTTTCGACTTCTTCTTGTAAGTGTAGGCCGCTCGGCTTGCTTTAAAAGTTATGACTATTTAGTTGATTCTCATTGACGAAAAAATTAGTAGTGGCGGCAACAGTATACTGGGAACACTATGCACTAGGTCTGCTTCACGTAACGCCGTTCTTTTTTTTAAATCGTGCTGCGTGATAGCTGAGACACCCTGTATATATATATATATATATATATATATATATATATATATATATAAGTATAAAAATAGATGCGCCTTCACATAACAACTGTTTATTCTGCCGACGTTTCGACGGGAACCCCCGTCTTTTTCAAGGAAAAGACGGGGTTCCCGTCGAAACGTCGGCAGAATAAACAGGTTGTTATTTGAAGGCGCATCTATTTTTATACTTACAAACCTTGCGGCAACCGAAGTTATTCTTCAGCATATAAGCCTTATATATATATATATATATATATATATATATATATATATATATATATATATATATATATATATATATATATATATATATATATATATATCGAGCAGCACCACAATTTTCGGCATTTTTTTGCGCGTGTCTTGTTCTGTCTGTCGGAATCTCTAAGGCAGTATTTCTTTTCAGTCTCACGTCAATATTTACTAAAACTGCCTTGTTAAGGCAATACATTTACGTTGGCAAGTACAAGAATAGTAAACGAAAATAGCCTTGCTGCTTTTCATGTACTCAGATCTTAAGAACAGTGGAGCAATGATGTAGCCGTCGTGAGCAAAGTTGCATAACAATAGTAGCCGAATTGGGCGCTCGTATTTCAACAATCAATGATTCTACAAAAAAAAACCGAGTTCTCGACAGAGTACGAATCCACAACACGTTACTGAATGCGGTTTAATTCTTGCAAAAATAGGCCCAACAGATGTGAACACCTTTTTCAAAAGAAAAAAATATCGACTGAAAAATAATGTACTGAAGCCTCACATTTCCTATCGGGGTAATACGTGTGTTCTTAGAGTTGTAGATGTCGATATGATAGCGAACAAGATGAGCTTCAATAAATATTCAGAGCCTACTAGTGAAATCACAATGCGAACAATAACGCGGCCCGACTCTGACGTCGGCGATTCGCGGTAATGTTTGAACTTCTGATGTTATATAATTGCTCTTTTATCACTGTTCAAATATGCCTTTCTCGTAGCCTCACTACATTGTTATATGTCAATGACCATGAGTCAGATACTAATAAGTTGACGAATATATAAGTGACCATAACTGGTAACTAAGACCTTCGGGAACACTCTACGTACTAAGCCGAAATAAGAATCCGTTACATAATTTTTAGTTTCTTAGGATGAATCTTCATTTCTTTTTATCAGCCTGGACGATCGCTTCATTACAACAGCTTCCCATTATATTCGATAATCTTATTCAGTCGTATTCTTTCGAACAGGCCTTGTGGCGGTGGACCTAACGAACAGTCATGGTGAGTGTACATACCGTTTTGTACTTATATTGAGTATTGATTTCGTTATTCTCACTTCCTAACTTTTTTACAGAACGACAAGATTGTATACGCTTTTCAAAAAACTAGGCTTCTAAAGTAAAAGCAGCCGTGAGGCAAAAGGACATAGGAAAAAAAATGTGATTTTGGGTTGATCTTTAGTAAGCCAATCATGAATGGAATAAGCAGAGCTGCCAAGCTCACGACGACGACAGACAAGAACGACATAGACGAGGCAAATCTGACAACTGATTTAATGAAACGAAAATAGAAAAGGGGTCGGCAAAAACTGACTAGCCCCTACACAAGCCCTTCAGGCACTGTCACTTGTCAGTGTTTTTAGTACCAAGTGCAGTCTTTGCTATTTTGCAGACCATCCTGTCAAGCGCCTACGCGAGTTATCTGATAACTCTAATAAATTAATAAAAAAATAGAGCAGCTTGTACTAAGTCGCGCAAGTTTGGGGCACAGCAGAGCTGTTCGGCACCTAGCTGACCATGGCTTGGCAAGGATTTTACCTTGTTACCTGTCCCTCCTTCCCCCTCCCCCCTGGTTATTCTATACTAGGTCATGAATATTTTCTCTCTTCCTTGCCCTTTTTAGTCTGTGTTTTTCTGTCTCTTTATCTCTTATATGTCTTTCTTTGGCTTTCTATCTTTTACCGGGCTTATTCCTTTTTTTCTGTCTTGTTTTCTCCTTCCAATGTCTTTCTTTATCTTTTTTTTCTGTTATGGGTCTCTCGCCTCTTTTACTCCTTACAAACTCTGCTGTAAAACTCCTATAGCGCGTACATGCCACAGAAATTGGGCAAAATCCACCGCTCACCGCACTGGCCAACTAAAAATTAACAAGGGACCACATGGGCGGCAGACCGATTAGTTGCCGGATGTTTCAGTTTCTTTTGTTAACCATCTGTACAGAGTGTTTTGGATAGTGATTCAGCATGAGATAGTTCGTGATGATGATAATTTTTTATCTACCACAAACGGCAAACCTCGACCATAACAGCTCTGAAAAGTAAAAGCGGTGGAACGATTTAGGCCACTTTTTAAGAGCCTGTTCACACCCACTTCGGGACGAATGCCTCTTCTTAATTCTTCATGAACTTCTCGATTTCCTCACCCCATCTAACTCTCTTTTTGTCAAATCGCTCGGTAAGCATTCTCTTGAGCTGATTGTGCACCGGCTGTCTGTCACAAGCATTACGTTGCTTCTGGGAATTTTATTTCTGAAAGATCGGATACAGTAATATTCCATAATAATGGGCTCCCATCTTTCCCTTGTGGTATACCTTTTGCTGATTTGTACCTTAAGATCACCTCTCTATTTTTATAAATAATGCTCCTTCCTTGCATAATTGCTAAAATTACTTTTAGTATATTTGATGGACATTTTTTTGTGTATCGAGTATTCAGTTACAAACTTTTCTTTTATACCGTTAAAAGCGTTTTCAATATCTGTAGATATTATAAAAGCTGAATGGTTGCCCAATAGTGCCTGATTAATTTTTCATTTGATTTTCATTAATACGTGGGTTGTTGATGTTAAATGTTTAAATCCGTATTGTTAAATGTCCTTGTTTATTCATATAGATGTACACTCTATCTTTCAGTAATTACTCCAACATTTTTCGAAATATTGAATTTATGGCTATAGGTCTAAAGTGATTCGGGCTTCTCAATTAAATATTTTTTTGGAATCAGTGTGACATTTGATTCCTTCCATCTAGATGGACAGTAGCCATGCTGAAGACAGGCATTGAAGAGGTTCGCGAGAAATGTCTGATGTTTGCTCAATAGTATTTGAATTAATCGAGTCCTAGTTTCATCTCGACCCGGTGCCGTGTCTTTCTTTAAGTTGACATTAACTCCTCGATTTCTTTTACAGTGAATTCGAGATCATTACCCGTGTGCTCGGCTTATTCATCTCTTTTGTTTGCCTCCCACCTAATATTATTTACACTTTCCTCGATTCTCTGATTCCCGATTTTCTGAATATCTGCTTAGCGCTTAAAAATAATTACTAGAGAACCAATTTCAGGTACCACTAACTTTGGGACTATACGAGGTCCTCCAACCCAGCATGTTTCCTCACATATCCGGCGCAAAACATAGCCCATTCATTCCACTACTATATTCTTGAATAAATTAATTCGACTGAGCGTTGTTTCAAATCGCTTATTTGTCAGTATTTTGCACTGTAGTCGTTTATACATGAAAACACATTGCAGAAATTGGCCGTTTGTGGAAACTGAATCCACGAAGTGCCGATGGTGACAGCGGTGACGGCGGTGACGGCGAAAGCAGCGCTGGCGGTAGGTATTCCGCATATATGTGGATCATTTTATTATAGTAACTTGTGTGTCATACTTTCTTTTTGTCATCATAATCCATTGTAACTTTTGCTATATTGTACTGACATGTGCATCCGCTTTTTTTTTCATTATGAGTAGTTTCAGTAGCTATCAGTAAAGCACGTTATCGGCAGGTGCTAGCGACTCCTGCTTGTAATCCCAACTTCCAGGACCCTCTCTAAGCTTCTAGCCCAGCTTGCGTGGTGGGCTTGTTCGTGATTATAGCGTCCAAAAGTACAGGTGCCCCAAACTTATTGGAATGGTTTCCGGAATGGTTGCCGATCATCGGCGGACCACACGTGTGGCAAAATACAGCGATGGTCTGCACGTGCAAGGCGGCCACAGCAACCAAGCCTCGCTCCCTAGTGTATCTGAATATGTATTGCCCTGCATTCAAAATCATGCGGTTTGTCCTTCTTAGCGCTACGATAACACATCCAGGTCGATTCGGGGCCTGTAGGCTACAGCGTGTTGGCGCGCTACGCAGCGTAATCGCTAAACGCACGCGTATTTTTTGCGGTGTGTCGTTAGTTCATATTCAATTATGAGCTCTTAATAATTATTCAGCTTAGACGAACTCTTGATGAGTCTTAATTTGGCGTGACCAGTGTAATCATGGAGTCATGGACTGATGTTATGTAGTCTCTATTACTGCTCGTAACTGTTTATTAATTTATTCAATGGTAATTACGTTGTTGTAAATCGCACTATACTTAAATAAAGGTGTCATGTGATAAAAGCGCCGTGTGAATAAAGTGTGGTGAGACTTAGGACGCTTTCATAAAGCTATATATATGCGTGTTTTGCTCTTGTCAATTATTCTAGTTACGTCTAACTAGATTTAATTAAATGCGTTTACCGCCTGTCAGACGCTAGAAAGCGCCCAACTATTTTCTTTTCAAGCAAGCGAACACCTATTTAAATGCATTGGGGAGCGAAGCGAACTTGCTAGGGATACCGCTCATGCGCAAACCTAGGCACTATTTTTCGTTGGCGCGCTCTGGCAGTGAGCGGCCGCTGGTCCGGTGCTCCGAATCGTATACATGATTAGTAATACAGGAACGCTATATTGCAAAGCAATACAGGATGACAGAATATTTCAGAAAATACTTCACACACTATTTCCAAATAACTCTCTAAGTTAATCCTTGCTGTTCACATCAACCCACGTTCCCTCAAGGTTATTTCACTCGGCTAGCGACTGACTAAAGAAGTAATATTTGAAAGCATTGGTTCTTTGAACAGAAAGCAAAGTAAATGTTTGGAGTCTCCTGTTGTGACCAGAATAAAGTGTCACCTTCCATAATGAACGTTTTTAGCTAAAAAAATGCATGACTTCTTTTTAAAAGTTGTGGTTTTGTATAAATGGTTTCTGTTTCACTCGAATTCTAGTGTGTTCATTTTTGATGAATCATTCGTATGAACATTTTGTTGAGCTGCGCAACAAAAAACCTGATCCTTATTTTGTGTTGCCTTTCATGGGTTCGTTGCGCTGAAACAATAAGAAATGTGTTTAGCATCGCTGAGTGTACTGTTGGCATCACGTCACGAGAGTAGAGAAATGATCATCATCGTGAACCGGCACACGCCCTCTCCATCCTCTTCTTTCTGTTCTGCTTCGCTCCCAGAATACGTGCACCAATTTGTACGGCGTGGTGTGCAATAATCCTTATGGGTGAAATAACGAGTACAGAGAGAGAGAAAAAAGAGAAAGAGGTAGAAAGAAAGAGCAAGACAGAAATTCCTGGCGAAAGAGTTTTTACACGAGGCGAGATTTGAAGCCGACTACTCACGATCCGAAGGCGAGCATCGTACCTACTGGGCTATACCCCCTTCAGGCGCGCATTATGATGCACTGTCCGGAAATGTCTAAATTTCGCACAACATAATTTTAAGGCACTCGTTATTACATTCCGAAAAAGAAAATGAAGAAATATGTTGTTTTCTGCGAGCTATGCTAATTAATCTTAATTAGCATATAATTAAATATTTAATCATTCTTCAACTACTCAAGTACGATTTTTACACTAAAAGAAGGTAATCTTAGGCTCAAAATGCACACGCAGTTCGCTTTTGGCTCTGTTCATTTTGAGCAAAGAAAAAATAATACTTAAGAAGTTGGTTCTGGAACGCGGCAAGCCCAGTGAGCCGTCAAACATCGTAGTGCCTTCATAAAAGTGATTGGCTGCAGTCGTAAGCAGCACATTGGGGTCAAGTCAAGACATATTGACTATGCAGAAGGTTCAATTATTCTTATGCACAATGTATCTTGCCCTTTCTTTCCCACTAGTACGAGGAACCTGCAAAAACAAGTCGCGTCCACATATGTGGACGTTGCGCCTGAAGGGGATACAGGCACACTGCGGGAGCATAACATAGCGTTGTATTATGCAGTGCACGCAGTGTCCAGGGGGGTGGGGGGGAGGGGGGGAGGAAGGGAGCTGAGTATGAGGTTGAGAGGTGTGTCGTTCAGGAGGAGGGAAAGAAGGAGGAGAAAGAAAACACAATAGAAAGCGAAAGAAAGCGAGGAATGGACAATGAAATGTAAGAAAAAGAGAGAATGATAGAAGGAGTGTGAAATGAAAGAATTTTATGATGAGGTAATTGAATAGAAATAAACAAAGGCTAAAAAGACACAGGAAAAAAAGAAAAAAAAGAAATGGAGAAAGAAAGACAACAAGAACATGGCTGATGCCTGCCTCATACGAATCAGTATAAAACGAAATTGAAACGTGTCTTTACAAAAGTTCGTCCATGTCTATTGCATATTGATGAATGAGAGCTTGTAGAATAATTGTTAGTTTGGCGGCGTTAGTACCGTGTAATGTCGACACACGTACGTTGATCGTAGTGTCAGATCTCCATATCCATGACTAACGTTAATGAATATGGTTAACTTTTGTGGTTGCTGAAGTAGTTACCATAAACATGGGCCCAGGGTATCGTGAATCTCGAGCAAAACGCCCGCCGTTACGGCAGACCTGTGGGTGGCTAGACGAGAAGTGGCACATTTTCATATTTGAAAAACAATTATAGGGACTTTCTGGCACGTTCATGCCCTCGTCGTCGGCGTCGGTGCCGCATTGATGTTCGGCGTAAAGTGCAAATCGATAACGTAGCCTCACGCGTCGTATGTTCAATGTGCGACTGAAGACGTCCAAGTGTAGGCGATGAACCCTTATCTGGAGGAGAGCAAGTGCGCTGTCTTTCGACGCGTCAGGGGCCCATGAGGCGGAGGGGCTGCTACAAGGCTCCGCGCTTTGCTGAGGCGCTCTAACGATCGCTTACCTTTACGGGCAGCAGACATGTGTTGGTCTCGCCACTCGGCTCATGACGAAGTGATAGCACCAAGGTGGCTACGCTCGCTGCAGCCACTATGTTTCCTTACGCCAGAGTCCTGTTGAGTTACGCTAGGTCGGATGGCAAAGGAATTTGCTGCTAGCTTTACTTCGTGTAGCTTTCGAATTTGTTCCTTTCACACTACTTACTTCTCCAATATGGTGAAACTGTGACATTTTGTACTGCTCTCGTAAGTTAGCACAACGAGACAGCAGGTGAAACTAGCACTTATTGGGATGAAAGGAATACTGATTACATTAAATTGTTTTGTGACCTAATATTTGATATGGCGCAGTTGCAAACCGTTAGTGCCGCGAGCAATATTGTATTTCTAGTGATAAATAAATAAATATATGTGTACGCACACAGACATACACACACACAAACACACATGCGCGCGCGCGCCCTCGCACTCACGCACGCACACTCCCGTTAATCTCTTTTTTTTAAATTTTATACATATAGGTGCGCCGCCACCCGAAGATACGACAACAAATGGAGGTGAGTGTAATGTTTTCTTTTTTTTTTTGCAGCTTTTTGTGATTTAGTACATTGAGGGTCACATAAAAATTGATATGTCCTGCCTATTCCGTACATATTTGCTGGCTTAGTACTTTGGTTTTCTCACGAACTTTTATATGCGAGCTCGCTTAAACACAGCCTATGTATTGCGACGCTCATTCCCTGTTCATTGGCATTAAAATATGTGCATTTACCTTTTCTGGGGAAGCCATAACCCACAAGTCGTACTGACATTTTCCTGTTTTTCGTCCTTGTTATTGAACGATAATGTACAGTGAAAATTATCAAATGATGTAAGGAATATATGCCATTCAATCACCACTATTCTCGTTATAAAAAATTAATGAATTATTTGGATGAAATGGTTTCTGCTTGCAAGAATAATAACTGAACTTGCTGTGCGCGTCTCTGCAATCATACGACTACATGAGTAAAGTAAGGCTGTGCATAACTTATGGATTTACGTCTTACCTATTCTTATGAAACCACTTCTGACCCAAGTGAAGGTCTTGCGATTTCGTTAGTAGTATCTAAGTTGATAATACGAAAAATGACCTTATACATTTTGCATGAATAAACACTCAGGCGCTAACCTCAGTCAAAAACTTTTATAAGAAAGCGCCATAGGCGACGATGAAATGACGGTAGAAAAATGCTTGACTATTGGCGCTACTTAATTGTAGTTATAAAATGCGAAAAACCTTTACTAGGCGAAAAAGCTTTATTTTTCAGCATGGTACGTGAGGGTTAGCCCATTTAACAGTGTAGCTCTTTAATATAAGACTGATAACTGGGCAAGTTGGTATCTATCCATATTTAAACTTTTTTAGCGCGCACAAAAGTCGAGGACAAGAAAGAAGACACACGAGCGCTAACTCTCAGCTATTTATTAAAGACAATAGTTTTCCTTGGGATACTTGAACGCAAAATTTTTGGTCTGGCTGTCTGTCTGTCTGTCTGTCTGTCGGTAACCCGATTCAGCTACTCGGTCAAAGTGTAACCACTTTCTGAACGCCCAGCCATCTTGAACTGGTGAATGCGTTCATACTTGTGAACGTATTCGATCAAAAAGCAAATACTATGCATACCTGAGGCGCAACATTAATATGTAAGTGTCAAGTCCTGTGTTCTTTATTAGAAAATACATAGCTACGTAATTCTAAAGACCTAGTGTGTTTTAGGCTGCGCTGAAAATGCCAGACAGATGCGGCCAATTCAACATAGAGTAGGCGCTGTAGGAGGCAAGGAAAAACATAGTAGTACGGCCGGCACTAGACTATCGTCTTTCGACGACATTTGCAGCGAAGCACGCAGATACGCGGCCAATATTTTTTTGAAAGGAACTATACATATTCATGCCCAAGAACCGGCATAGAGCATATTCGGCGCAAATCATGTGACACACCACACTCCCAAAAGGGCTAAACAGAATTTAAAAAGACTAACTCCTTATCTGTTAGAGCCACTCAAGGTTGACTAATGCATTCTTTTGCACACCTATTTATATTTATATAACCAGCGCACACTCCCCCTTCCCCGCTTAAAGGGCCCCTAAACCACCCCTGAAAATACGCAGAATGAGCGCGTTATTATCTTCCGGCGTTTCGCGTCCTTGCGGCACAATTCATGACACCAGCTGTTCAAGTCACGTCAGGATCAAATAAGCTCTCGATTGAGAGCTCGACGAGAGATACCTGTTGTGAATTTCACCTATCCTGCTATGCCGTGCAGCCGCATGCCTGGTCTGCCTTGTCGCGCGTCACAATCGCGCGCGATAAGCTGATTTCAATTCGTTTTCTGCATTCTCAACTGCGCAAACTGAGATAGCAGCGCCTAATCGAAAAGCGCGAAATACTGACTGGCTCGACGCTTAATGGTGACATGCCCAGTGTTTAATGAAGAAACTAGTGGCGAGGAGGCGACAGCGCTGGTAGGATTGATAGTGAAGGCGAGAAAGAAACTACTGCATTGCCTTTGAACTCGGTGTGGTTGATGGGTGCTTTAAGAAATGTTATTGCAGAATTCATTTTATGAACTGCCATGTCAAATTGAAACGCTTTATATCGTTCCTTTTTTATAAAACGCGATGCATATTGCCAATTCAGCAGCGAATAATAGTACTGCAACTCTATGGTAAATATATAGGCAACTGCAGAAGTCACATACGCGTATATGAAATAGGTGCCTGTCTTTAGTTAGGCTCGAAAAAGGCCATCTAATAAGGCATATTTGAAGTGACAGAGTTTTACAATTCATTCGTTCTGGTGACTTCGCAGGTTTTAAAAGTGGCGCCTGTATCATTTGCTTCAACGACAGTGTACATTGGCAAATTCAATGGACACGAATGTGCACAAAATAATAACAACACCTGAATTTCCGAACACATTTTTGTATTATCCGTCTCAAAGCTGCCAAGCGTTTCTAAAAGAGATGCTGAAGTTGAGATTAATTCTTTGCAAAAGCGCACATTTCCAAATTTCGCTTTCTGCTCTCTATAATTATAAGAAAGTTGTCTCGCAACTTCACACCCGATATAATTTTCTAAACTTGAAAATCCAGCGTGTACTTATAGTTGATGTGTTTTACAGGTTATCTACGGATGGTTATTAGAAGGCGTATAGTGTGTGTAGGCGAAACTACAGCTTGAAATGTATTAGCATTGTTTCCCGCGGACATACCGCAAAAAGGGAGGTGATGTGCGCCAAACGCACCTTTCGCGACAACCCACCGGGAGTCGAAATGATCGCCTCTTAACAATACCCAGTCGAGCCAGTTCAGTCATCACAACGAGGAGACATGTTTATAGAAGAATCGGGTGTGATAGAGCGTCGCCCAGAAGAACACTGGTCACAGATTGAAACACCGGCAGTGTGAATAGTGCGCAGTCAAAAATTACATTTATATTAATTGTTGTAGGACGAGGGTATAATTGTTCTTTTCTTATACTCTTTTCTTAACAGATGAATCCATAGCGCTGCTTAAGCTAGAATGTCCCGAGCAATTGATTCGTCCCAAACTCTTGAGGACCCTGAACACCGCCTATAATTTCTTTATTTATGCAGAATTATTTCATATTTTATTCAACATGGCTTTTGATCTCATTTTCTGCAGCATGAAAGCTTATTGTCCAGCGATACTTCAGCTGCTTTACCAATTCCTGAAAAGTTAATTTGTCACATTCTGTCAGCCCTGCATAATGTATTCCATCTCTGCATGTTGGACTGTGAGGTTGTAGAAGCTTATACTGTGTATTAACCGAGTTTATCGTAGATTGAAATGATTGAATACACCAGTTCTCCATAATGATATCAATAAACTCCACTGACATGCATTGCTCTGTTTCTTTGAACGATTGCAAGACCATACCATAACTTCCGTTTCAATATCTTTCCGCGGCACCTTTTGCCGATAACTTCATACAGGTACAGGTGAAGAAGCAGAAGCTGCGGAAGAAGGTGAGTGTGGACGCTTTCTTTCGGTTACTTGTATATTCAAAAGGATCTGTGGAAAATATTTCCTACATTTAGGAGCAAGAAATACAAGGTAGTTCGTGAGCTGAACATGGTTTTAGGTTGTGACACTAGTTAGAACACGGGTGTCGAAATGCCACTGAATGAAGCATGACGATAGCCACGTTGATGCAGGAAGGTATCTCGAGATTTGTGGCTTACCTGAAGAGCTGTGCGCTCTGTGTAGCTTTAGCCTGAGCAGTGTCAAAGAGCTACTGCCCAATAATTACTCCCCGTAACATCTTTTATTAGAAGGGCTCTGCCGGCGTTACTGTGGCCAATAACCACTCTCCTTTCTGCAGTTCTTGACACTTCCTTACACGTCTTCAGGTGAATTTCGCCTACGCTATTTCATTATAGCCTCATTCAATACTGCAAACCTCATACAGGTGCAAGCAAGGTGAGAAAAAAAGGGAGCAAACAAGCAAAGCTAAGACAAACAATGTTAATACAGCTTGAAAGTATCACAATGTGCCGTAAGGCCACTAAGAATTACACCAGTCATTAACAGTGCGAGGAAAAAAAACTTGAATAAAACAGTTTGTGTAAAATATAGTTCCAT
This sequence comes from Rhipicephalus appendiculatus, assembly GCA_030522465.1. Classification (NCBI taxonomy): domain Eukaryota; kingdom Metazoa; phylum Arthropoda; class Arachnida; order Ixodida; family Ixodidae; genus Rhipicephalus; species Rhipicephalus appendiculatus. The sequence continues at coordinate 27,053 of JALIZH010023254.1, read as the reverse complement.
TAAATGGTGCGTATGTATTGATGTTGAAGATGAAATATGGAGTAAAGGGTTCATTGCTAGGTCTCGATTCCAAGGGAAGCAAACAAATCGTAAACGAGAATTTTTCCTTTTATATTCAAGACATGGAATGATGTTAGCCTGCATTAGTTCAGGGGCGAGTCATAGGGCGAAATTATTGAATAAATAAACCATTCTTTTCTCTCTAACTTTTCAAGATGGGTAATAATCTTTTCAGTAAACGGGTCTCAAACAAGGTATGCATACCCTAAAAGGAGTTTTTGTGGCGGGGGGGGTGAATTGGTGCTCACATTGCTTAAGTGCACTTCACTGTGGTGCAAAAATCATTGGGTGAAAAGCAGGGCGAAGTCAACGAAAACAAGTGAAACACCTACGCTTCATTTCTTCACTTTGCCCCTTTTTCACAAAATCTATGTTGCGCCACACTCAAGTGTACCTAAGCACAGTATGTATATTCAAGTTTTCTTCTAAATATTGTATTATAATCAAGTAATTTTAAACTTGGAGGTGAATGTTCGATTTAATGTCTTAAAAAAATATAATTTATGGAACGCAGGAGAGCAATGTTATCTTGATGAAAATTTCACAATAAATTATTGATAAGGGTGACACGTAAGTACTTATATTAGATTTTCTAGATCTACCACCTCATGCTGCTACCATCGTCCCCATGTCACCGTGCCTGTCAGTCCTTGATTTAGACAATCTGGTAGCTCCACTTACTGATCCGACCCTTTCCCGCAACATCGCAGTCACTCATATCATAATGATTGTCCCCGACAAGAGAACGCTCCTTTCTGTTCTCAACTTCTCTGCTTCTATGCACGTATTTTTTTCAATGTATTTTCTTGGCAGAACATTGACGTTTGGATGTAGGTACAATTTTTATTTCTCCGCTGACACGCAGATCGTGGCCAACCGTGCCATTAACTTGCCAACTGAGGCATATCTGCGAAAATGATATACCAAAATTTCTTATTTTCTGATGTAGCTGCACTCCATGGTGTTCTGCTTCAAGGCTAGCGTGCGCCTCGCGTCCCAATGGCACCGCGGCGCGCCGGCAGCACGGTACCGTGTGCTTGGCGCTGCGCTCGGCTGGCGGCACACCAGTTTCCTCCGCTGTGCAGCGCTCGCTTCGTGCCCTCCTCACACTCCTCCACGCACAAAGAGATAGCGGCCAGTGCCCCTCAAGACACCAAGTCAAACTTCAGGTTGCCTAAATTTTTAACAGTGGAGCACCTTTTAAGCTTTCAGTTAAGTAACAGGATAGAAAGCTGGGCTAGTTGGTACATATGCATCCTTGAAGCAGCGCTAAAAGACAGAGACTAAGAAAGGGCGAACACACAAGACGAGCGCTGACTCGCAACTGAAAAAATTTATTTGGAAAGATCATCCAAGAAAACAAGAAAAATGAAAAAACGAGGGGACGAAACGTGTGCACAAGCAAAGGGGTTATCTAGTCACTAACAAAGCACTATTTTACGGAACACGTGCTCAGCAGAAAGGAGAACTCTTTTTCGTCAATGCCAATGAAGCTGGACTGACGCATGTGTCGCCCATTCTTTTGATGTGAAAGGCTTCTATCACCTCCCGAGTGACTTTGCATCTATGTGACGACAACACTTTTGTGTCTGAAAACACTGGGGAACACCCACACGTGTAACAGTGTGACGCTAGATGCGAAACATCCTCTTTTTTCAGCGTCTGTTCATCTTCCCTTAAGCGCAGATTTAAACATCTGCATGTCTGCCCCACGTAAGAATTACCACAAGTAAGAGGGATCTGGTAGACGACCCCGCACTTACATGGCACATACGTAGACTTTACATGGGTCGTACCACAGCCCTCACTTAACATGTCACTGTGCTCTATTTTTTTCCTAACGAGAGGACAGATTCCAGAAAATTTATTTGGAGCAGAGAACACTCTCTTAACCCCGTACCTCTTGCCTACATTACTCAACCCGTGCGACAGCTTTTACGCAGCGTTGTGGAATGAGCTTAGAAGCATTTCTTGAGTTACTTATGTTTTATCTGAACAACACGTTTGTGGAATGGAGTGATCAGTTGTTTGTACAGAAAAACGGGAATATGCATCGGCTCGAAAGTAGCTCCGGTGCTAAGCGACCTATACTTAAGCCGAGTGAACCGCAGACTTCAGGCTAACCTCGAGGAATTAGCGGGTTCCGTATTCCGCTATGTAGATGACTACTTAGTGTTTTTTACTTGCATTAACTACACTAAAAGAGCAGCTGATATCCTAAAAGTTTTCCGTGAATGCGGCTATTTGATTGAGGTTTACCCTTGAGCTGGTCAAGGACAGCAAGCTGCAGTTTCTTGATTTGTGCTTTTCTTTCGAAGACAGGCATGTGTGTTGGCAGTACCTTCCGAGATCGCAAAAACCGCTCCTTCCGTTTTCGTCCAGTCACTCGAAAGTGATAAAGAACGGAATAGCTTATTCCGCCCTGAAGTCTGCTTTGGCAAAGTCTTGCGAGCATGGCATGGAGCGTAGTTTCTTAACACAGATCCAGAGACTTCAACAAGCGGGTTACCCTAACAGAGTGCTTTCTAGTTGCAGTGAGAGGCTATCGAGATGGGTAAAGGGTCAGAACCGGTCCAAAAAACGTGACGATAAGCAGGGATACGATAAGGTAACAGTCTTACCTTATGTACACAAGCTGTCGCATGGGTTGAGTAATGTAGGCAAGGGGTACGGGGTTAAGACAGTGTTCTCTGCTCCAAATAAATTTTCTGGAATCTGTCCTCTCGTTAGGAAAAAAATAGAGCACAGTGACATGTTAAGTGAGGGCTGTGGTACGACCCATGTAAAGTCTACGTATGTGCCATGTAAGTGCGGGGTCGTCTACCAGATCCCTCTTACTTGTGGTAATTCTTACGTGGGGCAGACATGCAGATGTTTAAATCTGCGCTTAAGGGAAGATGAACAGACGCTGAAAAAAGAGGATGTTTCGCATCTAGCGTCACACTGTTACACGTGTGGGTGTTCCCCAGTGTTTTCAGACACAAAAGTGTTGTCGTCACATAGATGCAAAGTCACTCGGGAGGTGATAGAAGCCTTTCACATCAAAAGAATGGGCGACACATGCGTCAGTCCAGCTTCATTGGCATTGACGAAAAAAGAGTTCTCCTTTCTGCTGAGCACGTGTTCCGTAAAATAGTGCTTTGTTAGTGACTAGACAACCCCTTTGCTTGTGCACACGTTTCGTCCCCTCGTTTTTTCATTTTTCTTGTTTTCTTGAATGATCTTTCCAAATAAATTTTTCAGTTGCGAGTCAGCGCTCGTCTTGTGTGTTCGCCCTTTCTTAGTCTCTGTCTTTTAGCGCTGCTTCAAGGATGTTTTAGTTAAGTGGTGCATCACGGACAGGAAACTGTGCCTACCAATGACCTCACATAGCGATCCCAAGAAAAGCTTAGACAAGCCTAAGCGTGGCTATGACGACACGTTGCAAAGCGAAATTATTGTTAGTGAATATAAGTTAAGCCTGGTTAAGCTAAGTCAAGCATAGTTGAGCCTAATTCCACAAAGATTAAGTCAATGTTAATTAAGCATGGCTAAGCCTAATAAAATCTAATCAATACCAATTACGCCTAATTTACGCCTAATTAGGCTACTCCTAGTGAAGGTATGCATGAATAAGTCTAACTGAGCTAAATCTATTTTATTCTAATTTATACAAATCATCATGGGTTCTAATGTCTGGAACATTGCATGAGGGGGGCGTGTGACAATACTAAAGCCGATTGAGCCTAATTGACAATAATTGAGCCACATCTACTCAAGTATAATTAGTAATAATTACGCCTTATTATGCTAAACCTGACATAGGGAAAGAGATAAAGAGATAGATAGACAGAAATGTAAAAATAAAGAAAACATTGCGTAACCATTTATAGTACAATATTGCAAAGGGGTGGGAAATGGAAGTGGTCGTGAGAGCAGGAAAAGGAGACGGGGGAGAATAAAGCACAGCATGGACATGTATTCTGCAGTATAGCAAGAGGGTGACGAAGGGAAGTGGGGATGAGGATCAGGAAAAGGAGGAGGACAAGGCCATCGGCTCCGCTGTTTCCACAGTCTTCGCACCCCTAGTGCGTGGCTGGGTCCAGTTTTCTTGTCAGCTACTTGTATGAATATATCTCGCAGTTTTCGTTGAGCGTGTCACAACGAACAAGGAATATATTGTTTTCAATACTCCAACCATATCTCCGATTGTTGCAGAACAAAACTGCTGAAGGATTTCATCAGAAGGAACTTCTGACAGGTTTGCGATCATTCGCGATGGGTATTGCGTTATGGCTGTTTTTAGCATTAAATAAAAATCTTTGAATCCAATAAATAATCGCCTTGAGCCCGTGCAACAAGAGGCAGTTCCCTTGTGCAATATGATTTAAGAGTCATACACCATATAATTTGGATGTTAAAGGAGCAGGCCTTTGGACAGTGTCTGAAAACTTTGTCCAAACATTATAATGATGAGCGTTGTTTACTTTTGGTACAGTGCGTACACTTTGGGATGATACAGTTTGCAGCGCCTGTGATTCAGAGCCCTGCGGTTTCTCCCGTGCATGAGGTGGCTCTGTAGCACTGTGGTGCCAAGCGAAAATAAACTGCAAGAATATTTAGTTGTTTCAAAAGTTACCTTTCCTGAAATATTTTAATACAGATTCACAGTAGGATCAAGCTGCCTCTGCATAATGTTAGTGCAGCGCTTTTGTCTCCTTTACGCGTTGTTGAGGGCGGAAAGAATACGGTTATTAGTAGCTTCTACACAATATAGTCGTTTAAAGGCATTATTTCTTGTAAGTGCCTTTAATGCTGATATATAGCGCGCATTGAAAAAAACGTTCACGTAGATAACAACAGTATTAATTATAAGTTAAACACGCTCTGATGTTTTGATTTTTTTTCCTAATCGCTAAATCTTTATGAACGCAATCTTCATAACTTTATGAGTTGCAGTCGACAATTGTGTTTCTAGAGCGCGCTCAAATTTTATATGCACGGGCTAAGAGGGCGAACTACATATAGTTGGTATTAGCGTCTTGAATTGGGCTGGTTGGTACATACTGATTTTGAATGAAAAAACAGCGCTGGAACAGGATGGAGACGAGGCTAGTGCCGTGTTTGTGTCATCTCGTCTCCGTCCTGTTCCAGTGCTCTTTCTTCATTCAAAATCAGTGCATATAGTTGGCATAAAAATATATAGTTGGTACTTGTGCAATACTTTCTTAAAGAGTACCTCCCTCAATATCTCTATGCAGAAGTCAAGCAAGACGAACCGAAACCCGAAGACGGTAAATATGTTATTTTTTTGCTATATCAGTGCCGTATTTTCTACTTTGCATGGCGACATTAAGCGGAAGACCTCTCTACATGCAGTATCCCCCCTCCCCTGCCCACCGAAAAAAAAAAACAATACGTGTGAAAGTTTTCTGTGAATATTTCAGGATGTATACTAGTCGTTTCGGCGCAAAGTAAGCTTTTCAAGTCACTGTGTTAGTGTTTTGAATAAATAGTTTTTCGAACACTATGAAAAATTCAATATGACCATTCACATGTCATTCGATTGCTTGTAAGCGGGGCCTGCTGGTTTTCTGTCGCTTGACGCAAAGGACGTAGCTACGATGAAATTCACACGAGGAGGCACGGCATTTGGAGCAGTTTGCTGTGTTAGATGGAATGCCGATCTTTGATGTATTTGCAGCGCTTAAATAAAAAAAAACAAAAAAACACGCAGCAATTGAAAGAGAAAGGAATAGAAAGAACACTAGCCTTCATTTCAATTTATTACACAGAAGAAACGGGTTTTGGATGAACTTATTCATGTTATGAGCATCCCCTTTACAGCGGGGCGGTTTAAAATCACCATGATAGATAAAAAAGAGAAATAGAAAACATTTTTTTTTTTCATAATTCGGCTAGTGCCTTGTCGACTTCGATTGATTCGGTCTTACCTTAGAAAAAAAAAGCTTAAATTCACAGCCCAGCATCTTGTCCCTTAGGAAAAATTACCTCATTTCTCCCAACATTTACTTTTCTTCCTTTTCTCCTTTTTTCTGCCACCAACACTGTAAGCGTCTCATAGTTATTTTTAACGCGGACGTGCACCGCTTTTAGTTATTGCCGATAAAACCGAAAGCGTCATGTAGGCTCGTGCCTAAAAGCTCACATGGATGGATATCTCCACAATCTGAGGCAACCGAAGCTCGCTTCGAACAATAAAGCGCTTCCCCTTGAATTATTATAAATTGCCTCCCCTCTTTATTTCGTTTTTGCTCTTTGGTTTGTAATTCAGAGCCGGTTTCTTCCCATCACAGCCATTTAATAAATGCTTACAAATGCTTACATGCTTTTAATAACAATCATGGCGGAAGCGCGACTAGGTTCCAGGTATTCGGTGCGGCAGTCAAGCACTCTTCCACAGATGCCCTCCCGTGCTTGAAGCCGTGTTGGAAAAAGACTCTATACGTACTTAATGTCGGCCAAGAATTCACGTTTACTGGCCTAAGATTGTAAGGCGGAAGCGTAAGACCACACAGGCATCATACCATGCAAGCAGCGTAGCAAACAGGTAGTTTAACGCCGCCAATCGATTACGAAGGACTGAGCTATAATTAATCACTATCATTCACATCAACAAAGAAGTTGGTATTGAAGGTGTCGCATGCCGTACAAAATGTTACACGTGACCCATCAAGCTCCACTGATGAAGAAAATGATGGCTTTCGCCTTCGTGCCGTCTTACGCGAATGCATATGGAACTATGTTAGTATTCGTGCTAGTTTTGAAGTAATGACAAGTATTTTGACAGCAGGGCATCGAAACTCGGTGACATACCATTAAAGTGAAAACGGGCGGAGAATAATGATGCAAGCTTGGGTGAAATCATTTCTATCACTGTAAGGAAGGAAGGAATACAAAAGGGAGAAGGCAGGGAGGTTAACCAGACAGCAGTACGGTTGGCTACCCTACACTGGGGGGAAAACAAAAAGGGGAGTAGACAGATGAGAGAGACAGAGAGAAATGAGCACAAGAAGAAAAAAAAAAGGAAATGATCAACAAATACGCAGACACTTCTGTGGCGTTGGCACTGCACAACAGTCACAGACGTTCACAAAGGCCCGTGGTCCTTAAGAAACCCAATAGCGCTTTAACTGCCTTGTTGGCCGACGAGCGATGGGGACGGTACTCCAGCAGCATCTGCACGGAGAGCGGCCGATCGTCCAGTCGTCGCATCACATCAGAAAGCGTTCGTCTTTCAGAGGCAAATCGGCGGCAGCGGCATAATAGATTATCAATGCCTTCCTCGGTGCCGCAGACCTCGCATGTCGAACTGTCGGTCACTCCACCTATCACTGTACGTTTCAGTCCCGACAGGGTGGTCAGCCTTTTCAACAAATAGTGCCTTCAGTTTAGTTAGGAGAGTTTCTTATACCAAACGCAAACAGAAGGTTGAAGAGCGGGCCTTAGAGTGTGTCACCAGTCCGACTCCTTTTGATAAGTTGTATTTCACCGTCATTTCTGTAGGATCACTGCTACAAATTTTTTGTCTTCCGCGCGTGACTGGAAACAAACTAAAGGGTTCGATGCAGTCCGACGTAGCGTTCGCGCGAGCCAGCGGCAGCCGAAGTTCGCAACGTCTGGTTCGTAACGTTAGGTTGATTCGAAAACCGAGCACTGTATACTGCCACGCACGCGCCGCGCTACGTTGTCTTGACGCATGCGCGTTCGAGCACGCCGGGCGTCCCTCCGTCACAAAGAGACTCAGACGCAGTGGAGTCTGGGTAACGTCGCCGGCGCGAAATGGAGCATGTCGCATCTCGCGCCGGCTGCCGCCGGGGCGGGACGACGGACGCCGGTTGCGTCGGCCGCGCGTCTCGTCAGACTAAAGAGTGCTCGCGTTTTGCTAGCATTGCGTCGCTGTTCCCAGCGTGCGCGCGCGTCGCCGTCACGTCGGACTAAATCGGGCCCTTAAAGTCTCAAACAACTGGTTTATTTTAAAGAGAATCAGTGGAAAAAATTGAAGCTGGGGTGCTATCGTGAAACGATTCTATTCCTTGTTCTATTCTTTTCGCCGCCATTAGCCGTCTGTGATTGGTCGAAGCGTCTGTCCATCAAGCAGCCGTAAAAAAGCGTGACGTCAAAATGACGTTTACACACAACGGGAGCCGGCGTCGCGCGTTCCCGCCCACTGCTGACGTAAGCTTCGACGTCACGCGGAAAAGAATTGGAATAGAAAAAGGAATCGTTCCGCGATAGCACCCCTGGAATTCACAGCAACACACTGCACACGATCACACTGCGCGTGTATTGCTAAAAATGATGTAGTCCTTACGGCTATAAAATGACCAGAAAAAAACGAACACACGATGTCCACTCGAGCGAAAAGTAATGGTAGCCAAAGTGCAAGGCTCAGAGAAACCGAGGTTGCCATTGTAGGATACAGTTATATTGTATTCTTCGTACCACCGGGTCAAACGTCTCAGGGATTTCACAGAAGTCGAATGATATTGATCGCAGGGTGTTCATTTCATAAACTGATAGTTCCACTAGGCGTTGTAAGCGACTTCGTTGTATTTGGCAAAAATCACCGTAATAGTGGTTGGTCGCTCTCAATTTCTCTTGAGCGACGCGTACAGAGTGAAAAAAAAAATTGTTGCAAATACTGTACAACACATTTTCGAAAGCATGCGCACTTGATTGTGATAATCGCTATGTTAAACAAGAACGTTAGTGCCCGCAGAAAACAATCCTGGAGCTGGATACTCAGTGCAAGGTTGTTTCCATGCCGGCAAACTAGTCTACCAGAATATAACGTTGTTATAACTTTTTCAGAAAATGAGTTATTTTTTACAAGAACTTTGATAGGGTTCATTTTCTTCTATGTTCGAGGCAACAACATAAAAAAAAGGTGGTGAAACAGGCATCCGAGGTGAAGCCTAAGTCGTCAATGGTGAAGGGCTCGAAACTTCCCTTATAAACTGCATCGCTTAATTTCGAGCAAATCATGATTTCACAGCCACATGCACGTCACTGTCGGGGTTCCATAACATCGCGGCATCTAAGATATCAGAACATATCCATTACATACAACATTAGTTTCCAGTATAAAACAGCGCTAAAAGACGGGACGAAGAAAGGACACAAACCACGGCGCTGACTAACAACCAAATGTGTTTTATTCAACCAGTCCGCATATATATTGTATATGCGGACTGGTTAAATTAAAAAATTAAAAAGTCGTCCACGTATCTCATCATTTTTATCGTGCTAGTCTGTCTGAGCTTGGTTTCGAGATTACGGTCATAGCTGCTAGTAAAATATCGCTGAGAACAGGGGCGATGCATGAGCCTATAGCACTAACTCTCGTGACGTACAGCCTGCTGCTGGAATTTTCGACGTATTCCTCACGGAATTAAGTCCACTTGAATTGACCACTGAGCATCCCTCAGACAATAGGCTTCGCTTCTTGGACTTGGAACTCTTGTTCTCAAACAACCATGTCTGTTGGGGGTATGCGCCTAGGTCACAAAAGAGCCTTCTCCCTTTTTCTTCTGCGCACTCGAAGATAGTGAAGCGCGGCATTGCAAGGGCGTGCATGAAGGCGGCGCTTGAGAGGTCCTGTGACCACCAGGTTGAAGCGAGTTTTTCTTGTCAAGTAGCACGTCTGAAGCTTGCAGGTTTCCCAGAAACGCTTCTGACCAGCATCGCAGAAGGCCTCGTATCTGGCTTTAAGAACAAGGGCTCAACAGCTGTTCAATCGGCGACACACCCGCAGCAGTCAGTAGCGGTCATACCTTATGTGCACAAGGTGGCACATAATCTTAAGAAAGTGGTCAGCAGGGCAGGCGTCAGGTTGTTGTTTTCTGCTAGAAATAAACTTGGTAGCTTGTGTCAGCAAGTAAATCGAGAGACCAAGACGGAAAGGTGTAGTAAGAAGCACCGGCAAAAGTCTGTAGAATGTTGCGATGCTGTGGTGTATAAGATTCCACTTTCTTGCGGGCGTTACTATGTTGGTCAAACGGGCCGGTGCGCTAATGACCGCATGCGCGAGCACGCGAATAAGGTCCGAAAACAAGCTAGAGATAGTCAACTGTCTCTTCATTGTAATGATTGCGGTTGCGAGCCATTTTTAAAGATTCAATTTTTCTGTCAAAGTACTATGATGAACGCGCGCGCCTCATTTCTGAAGCTTATCACATTTATAACGGCGGCGGGCATGTGTTAGCCTACCGTCGATTTCCCTCCTTCCGAAGGAGATAACATTTCTGTCCAATTGAGTATTTTTGTTGCCTCTGCGCAGGCTGATCATCGAATTCTTTATGTTGTTCTTGCGATTGTGGTGGATCATATATATGCGGACTGGTTGAATAAAACACATTTGGTTGTTAGTCAGCGCCGTGGTCTGTGTCCTTTCTTCGTCCCGTCTTTTAGCGCTGTTTTATACCGGAAATCATGAACCAACCAGCCCAAATGCGTACCCTGTACAACATTAGTGTTTTTGAAAGACAGGATTTTGAGTTTCCAGGTTTGTTTGTTTTATTACGTTTTCTATTTGACTGAGCTATTCCCCAAGACAAAATATGTTGTTGGTTTTGCAGCAGGACAGGGCGTGTCCGCAAATGCAGAAGAAACGGGTGAGTGGAGAGTTTTTCGAATTTTCTGATTTTCTTATAATGTGTTGTGGCTCTTCAAAATAACAAGATCCCTGCCACCTAAATTGGAAGTTTTAGATATATGTGTTCTTAATTGTCCCACATACATGGGAACTTCTTATCGATTATTAGAGGTGGACATTGCCCTAAGAATATTTTATTTTGGTGTTAAAATAAGCGTGACTGCTCACTGAGTTGGCTGCACCTCAAGGCACCGTCACTAGTATGACGTAGATAGGAGACCACGTGTGACAATCCATGAATAAAGCGAGTATTGTCGACCGCGCAGACAAGTTAGCGGAACGTATACGCTATCATGACAGGCACCCGAACGCAGCTGTTGTTCCTCACCACCCTCGCTCTGTTGTCGGGGTGTTGTCACGGTTGATTCCACAGCTTGCACCAGTGGCTTTTTAAGTACCGTAACTTCCAATGCCTTTTTTTTTGTTTTGTTAGGGAGCACTCTCCTTGGCACGCTGCTGTGTCGAATGTAGGTTTGAGGACGTGCCTGAAGCTTGACACCCACGTCATCTCATTCTTTCGCGCACGTGGGGTCTAGATTTTAAAAAAAAGTGGGCTGTTCACGTGACCAAAGTTACAAGCATGACCTTATGGCTCCACCGCTGTGGGTCAGTAGGTTCTTACTTTTTATTGAGCGTTTCGAAGTGACGCCGAAGTTTTTCACAAATAACAAGGCTAAGGTTATTTAAACGATAGGTTCGAGCATTAATTATTCAATTTCGACATTAGCAGACACAAAGTTTCTTATGAAAGCATACAAACCAGAAAAAAAAAATCCACGCATCTCCACGAAGTCAACCATGAGGAGTGGGCGAAGCTCTGGTTATCGTATCGGTGAGTAACCGTATGTTACCCGAGCGTTGCCCTATATAATGTAGATTGAGTGACATAAAGTGACATAAAGAGTCGACGACAAAGCTGCCAAACATTTCTCCAATTCTTAAAAAAAACATTTCAACATATATGGCCGCTTGATGAAATACGACCCACTCTACAAGACATGATCAGAGAACGCAGAGAAAAGACCGACGACCAAATTTCAGCGGAGAAACGCCGGCGTCCGTCTAAGCGTGCCCGGAAAACGTCCGAAAAACGAGCCCAGCGGCTAGCCCAGCTATTAAATTGTGGTACTCATGCCGCTCATGCAGTGCAGTCGGCACAAGACTATCGTCTTTCGACGACATTTGCAGCGAAGCACGCAGATACGCGACCAATTTTTTCACCGACGATCGCCATTCAGGTTTAGGTGGCTGAAGTGCACGATTGTGGTGTGGCCGCAATCCCTCCATCCCTTGTTGTATTATTCCTAAACTAGACGGCGCCCCACGGCTAAGCCGAAGCTGCGCGGTCAAAAAAAGAGTATTTAGCAAGGAGTTGAGACATTAAGAATTCGTCACTGCGGGGACGTTTCGCTTCGAATGCGAGATCGTGCACTGTCGCAAAGGAGGGTGAATGGAAGAAGCGAAGGGGCGTGTAGTGGAAATAGTAGTCTGCTCTGCAATTCCGTGGTCGGGAGCTCATCGTTGTGCATGCGGTGGCTGTTTGACATGTCAAGTTTAACACTATTGATTGGTTAGTAAGACGGAGATGGAAATAGACGACAGTTGCACTTCGAGAGAGTCCTCATGCTAAAACATACCTTGAATTGTCCAGCCATCTTAGCAAGAGCACGAATAGAAACAACATTCTATACCAGGCGACGCTGCCGCGAGACAAAGCTGCGGGAGTGTTCTAGCCCTTTACTCAGGCTTTCGCTGTGCTGCGCGCAGATGAATCATGTAGAAACTTCGAGACCCCGGTCGCGACCCCATGTAAGCGCGCGGCGATGGAAGCTCCGTGAGTGAGCGGAGTGAGTCAATGACGGTAGAGGCTGTGTTGTAGATTTGAGACTGTGGCTTTGTCAGCAAGCAAAGAAGACGTGTTTTATGACGTCATGCGGTCAGTGGGAATTTGTCGTACGGAGATATTACGCCGTGGGAGCAGTGAAAAGTTTTGAAGTTTGTCGCCGATGAGACATGTGATTTCTCAAGGCCAGATTTTTAGGCATTAAAAAAGTGAATTTTAGGCATCAAAAACAGGCAGACAAGACAACGTTTTAGGCGCCAGTAATAGACAGGAAAAAGACGTTTTAGACATCCAACGTCGTAAATGTAGGAACAATGAACTTTTACGTCAATGCAAATCATTTCTAAACAAAGGCGTGCACGAACTGAATATATGAGAGGGACGCAAAAAATATGTTATTGCTGATAATGGCACGAAGACGCCAACAGTTGAACATGTTCGGGCAATATTCCTTTTTCCGCACGTTCGAAGAATGCGGTCTCTCCTTTTATTCTCTAGCATGGTGAGTGAATTGTTCCCTGTCGAATCGACACACTTCTGGGTCTCTTTCTTTCCAACATAGCTAGAAGTACGGCACAAGAGCAGATAGGCAGGCCGCTAAACGACCAGAATAAATGATTTCTTGCATTGGCCGAGTATAATCATGTTGGGAATGACGTATGCGAAAAAATGTGGAACACAAAATAAAGAAACCGCGAGACAAGCGGGACGTTTAACCACTACCACGAGTCGTTGATACCTTAGATAAATTAGCCAATGTTCACTTCTTTTCATCCTTGGACCTAAAAAAGTGGATTCTGGCAAATCGAAGTGGACGAACGAGATCGTGAGGCGACGGCGTTTGTGATACCCGACGGACACCAAGAGTTCAAAGTACTCCATTTTGGTTTGTATTCTGCTCCCACTACCTTCCAGAGGATGATGGACAATGTGCTATCCAGCCTCAAATGGTAGTCATGCCTTGTCTATGTTGATGACGTAGTGGTTTTTCCCACTACCTTCTAGCAGCACGTACAGAGATTCAGAAGTGTACTGGACGCTATTAGCACGTCTGCACTTGCGATCAAACCAGAAAATTGCCACTTTGGATTTCGTGAGCATCGGAACCCAGGGCACATTGTTAGTTCGGACGGTGTTCGCCCAGACCTTGAAAATATCACTGTGGTTGAAAACTTCCCAAAGCCAAGAGACAAAAAATGCAATGAGACGGTTCCTGCCGGGGCTTTGGGCTTACTACATGCGCTTCGTTGAAAACTTCTAGAAGATCGCCGAACTACTGACACTGCTTACAAAGGAATGTGTACCGTTCGTCTGGCATAAAAAGCAACAAGATGCCTTCTTACAGTTACAACGCCGTTTGCAGTCACCTCCTATACTTGCTCATTTTGATGAATATGCCAAAACAGACATCCATACGGACGCCAGTGACGTTGGCCTCGGTGCTATTATTATTCAGTGGCAGAACGGGGAAGAAAAAATTTATCGCTTAAGCAAGCAGCACTCTGTCGAAAGCAGAGTCAAATTGTTCAGCTACAGAAAAGGAATGTCTCGCAGTTATGTGGGCCGTCAGTAAGTTCCGGACATATTTCTGCGGTAAACCATTCTGAGCAATCAGTGATCATCATTCATGGTGTTGGCTGGTGAACCTGAAGGACCCTTCTGCAAGACTTGGTAGATGAGCCTGCGTCTGCAGGAATATGACATCACCGTCGTCCACAAGTCCGCCCACAAGCACAATGACACGGATTGCTTGTCACGTGCACCAGACGAGACCTCATCTCCTGAACATGAACAAGATTCCGCATTTCTTGGAGCTCTGAACGTCTCGGAGATGGCCCATGATTAGCCAATAGACCCAGAATTAATCCAACACATCCAGTACTTAGAAGGGCAGCAAGTCAAATTACTACTACTTTTCGTCCGCGGATTTCGTTCCAATGTCCTCCAAAACAATGTTTTCTACAAGAAGAATTTCGAACACATGTGTGAAACCTTTCTGCTTCCTATACCATCATCACCGCGAACGGAAATCTTAGAAGCGTGGCATGATGACCCATCTGCAGGCCACTTGGGCATTAGAAGGAGCTTGGCAGGAATCCTTTAGAGATATCATTGGCCAAAATTAATGGATTCTGTACAGCACTATGTCAGATCAGGGCGAGAATGCCAGAGGCGCAAAGTACCACCTCTGAAACCAGCAGTTCTTTTGAAATCGATAAAGCCACCGAAAGTGTCATTTGAGTAGCTAGGAATGGACTTGCTAGGACCATTTCCTGTCTCATCGTTGGGAAAGTGGTGGGTAGTCCTAGCGACTAGAACGAACGCACAAGCATACACAGGACGAGCGCGAACAACTGCCACAATTATTACTTCGTGTGTAAGCGGCGCGCTCCATTCGTAAACGCGGCCGCTGCGGCGAACGAAGCGACCTTCGTGCACTCTTAACCACTGTAACTTCTAAGCAAACTTGCGGTGGAAACACAAGGCGTGCGAAGCGCCCGAATGCCCCGATCAGGAGATAAGCGCGCACGCACCAGCGACCACGCCCCGTGGAGGCGCACGCTCATCCCAGCGAGAGGCGCGACGACCTTTATAGCGCGCGCTCCGTGACACCTTCGCGCCATCTCGCTAGTGATGACGAAAACGCGCTGAAGTCGAGGAGCTCTGAGGACCGCCAACGGTATATGGTGTGTATAAATAGCTTGCCGTTAGCAAGCTGAGGAACGTACGCTCCCGTAGCCGAGTGGTTTCGCGCCGTGCGCTGCGGAGCGAGAGGTCGTAGGTTCGACGCCCGGTGACGGAACTTTTTCTTCCAATTTTTCTTTGATCTCATTATGTTAGTTTATATTTTACAACGCCATATCCGTGACGGAAATACGTCAGAGGAGCCATGGTGGACCCCGGCATAAACACTTTCGTGTTAAAAAAAAACAGGTCTGTATTTCTGCATAAGTACATGACAGATAATTTTGTTTTTGAATTTGTTTGCATGGATACGTGTAGCGGTGTAGTAATGCGTGGCTTCAGGTCTTTATTTCGTTCAACTGCTTTTACAGACGATCTTTCAAGCTCCACGGTATCACAAGGATTACGAAATATTCGATATTTTAGCAGACGGGGTCGCTAAAATTGTGCATTCACACCTCGAAATTTAGTGCTTCATTCGTTTAAGATGGAACCAAATACACTATGTTATGTGCTTGAACGACAAAGTGGCACACACAATTTACGGTATGGAATGTACGATGATAGCAACAAGCACCCGGTGTGCCACAACCTGGCTACGCCAATGCTTGCCTGACGTACGCACACATGCGCACACAATGTGGCTAGCGGACGACGCAAGCAGCGATCCGCACCTCGAGTTTTGTTTGATCGCCGCTAGGTGCGGCTTTTAACGCGATAGCGTTAAAGAGCTCGTTTCGCAGAAATACCGGCGTCGGCGTCGTTGGTTGTGAGCGAAAAATCATCATCTTGCCGTGACCGAAAAATCATCATCTTGTCCGTGACCGAAAAATCGAGAAAGATGCAAATAAAACAAATAATAAAATGTTTTGGGTCCGAGTGAGGATCGAACCCGGGCCGTCTGCGTGGCAAGCAGGTGTTCTACCACACAGCCATGCCTCTGCTTGGAAATTCTGTGAAAATAAGTTCCTCTGCTTGGAAATGCAGTGAAAATAACTTCCATGCTTCGCAAGCGCAAGCGTCCTTTACATAGGCGTCGCAATATAACATGTAATATCCCAGGAATATTGTGTGGTACAAGCGTACATTGCCATCGGGCGTCAGAATATGTGACTATCATAACGATATCATAGTTTAAAGCCAGCCACCCATTACAAACGGCACACACCTTACTGCGCGTATTCCCTTAACAGCCCCGTAGTGGGTGCATAGCAAGTTCGAAAACATTTCCCACATTTGCCGCGCATAATTGCTCCTGGTTTAAATCATACTACCCATTACATAGTATGCACTAAGTGATTGAAGTACGCACTAGGGACGGGATATCGCTATCGCGTTCAACTCTTAACGGCGAAGCTTAAGCGTCCCCCCAATTTTTCTTCATTCATCCTCCGGCTTCATGGCATAGGAATAAAATATTGAAACTAACATTTGTAAAATTATGTTCTGATAGTATCAAGCTTTCGCAAGCGTAGTTGCCTGCGTATATAAGAGCGTAAAAGCACGGCAAGTTCTTACGTTAATAAGTGTTTCAATCCCTTCAAATGGAGACGCCCTGTGAAACAAACACTAAACATGCTTGTATTGTCAAGCTTTCCATATGATCGCATTTGATTTTTTAAATCACAGGTGGAATTGGATGAACACTTCAAGCATTCCAAGATGCCACCATAGAGTGCCAATGTGGGAAAGATTTTGACTCGTGTTCCATAAGTAAACTCACGTCAATTTAGGTAAATGTCCAGGCGAGATAGCATTGGTTCATCCTTAAGCGAAAGACCCAAACGTCGGTCGCGTAGTATCATTAGTCCATATGAACGTGTAGGCTCAAATATATTTTTTTAGTTTTATTCTATTTTTGTTCCGCTTGCCATTTCGTCAGTCATTCGTTTCACCAACATCAATGTTATGCCCTTGGCCAGCTGATTGTTAACGGCTGTTGATAAAACAGAAAAGCCTATCTAGCTATATTTTTATTGCGATAGCAATTATATGGACACTCGCGGCTGGTTTTCGCCGTCGGCGTCGGCGTCATTTGCCGTATATGTATATGTATATATATAACCGGGTCCGCCCGTCGTTCGTGAGCGTGAAAAGACGCGAGGGGGGGTCCCTCGAGCGACCTTCGATTTTACGAGCGGGGGCGCGCGCGTTATCTCCCCTTCTCGGTGGCCGACAGCGGGCGGGGGGGGGGGGGGGCGATGTTCGATTTTACGAGCGCGGGCGCGCGCTTTATCTCCCCCTCATCTGCCCTTCTCGGCGGCCGGGCCGGCGTACCCTTCTACGTGCTGTGCTCTCAACGCGAAGAAAATTCTATTAAACAAGCGTTTTCTAGAGTTGCGTGAGATCGGATCCAAAAAGAGTTAGCTGCCAGCCTCACTTCGTATAACATTACAATTTTTTGCTATCGCATTCATTGCTTCACCCTTGCGGTGAAACTGTGACTTTTTTTTTTCAACATGTCAAGGGCCCTATACATAATTAGCTAAAAGTTCGTGATTTTAAGGTATAGTTTTGTGCAAACATACGTTTCGTATTCATTCACTAGATCAAAATGACGCTGAAGCAGATAATTCAGAATCGGAACAAAAGACAGAAGGTAAGTACGAACATTCTCGTTTGTTTTTTGATGTTAACTCTTGGATTTAGGCACTGATATCATTTCTTCGCAATCGTCCGTTGGTTGGAATCCGTTACATCCTTGTTGTTTTAAAAACGTGGCTTTGCATATACAATTTAACTTTTTGTAGACTCACATCTGTTGCACACTAAATAGGATTTGAATTATGCTAAAAACCCTCCTTAATTCAACTGATGTGCATTCAAATCTCTCTTTGTGAAGCTGAGTGTGTGCCACGTTAGCCACAACATACACAAGAATGTTTCACCTTTATTATTAAAGGCCATTACACTGCCATCATGGCTGGTTTACTTTGATCCATACACATACTTCAATTGTGCTTTCTGTTACTGGTATCTGCAGAGGGAGGAGGCCACGCCGCAGCTGCTGTTGGTGGGAAGTTCAATATTTTGTGCAGTTCTTTAGATTATTTCATTGCATGGGTGATTGATGGACGCGATGCCTTTCAAAATACACGGAAACTCGATTGCAAACTTGAGACGATAGCTTTGTCGGTGCTACGTCAATTCAAGAAGCAGGAACGAAATTAATCATGCGGCATTTTAGGACAATAAATCAGTTGCCTTCTATTATAGCCGCGGTTACCTCCCACTCGTTTATAGTAACGTAAGGCATGCCAAATATTCACAATTATTAATTTTGCAGACTCCCCCTCGTCTTTCTTGTCCACGTAGTTTATGCACATTTGACTCGGTTTTAGTATGAAATAAAGTGGGTAAGCAGCTATAAGTCTGGTGCTCATTTTGCTATTGTCAACGAATTCGTTTTATCCGCTCTGAGGCTGAAAGATTGCGACAAGCAATGGTTGTAGCAGCGAGGGTCATGTCACCAGAGGCGGGGTTAGCCTGGTAGACCTGATCGGCAATCGTTCCGCCTGTGCCACTGTTTTCATGCGTTATGTCTCACCATCTAGCACTTGAACCTATTTCTAGCACAAAACGTAAAAGACTACCAGACACTTTTTTCGAATCATCCGCGCACTACCCGGAATTACAATCTCTTCAGAACAATCGTGGGGAAACCCTCGTAATTGTTTACGCGGGGGTCTCGATTTCAGGGCGGAAGCGCTAGCACGACCAGATGTAGTTGTCTATTGACAAGTGATGAGTATGGCACACTGCAATATTGAACGTGTTCTACTCTCGGTTTCTCCTTTTTGACCTGACTTACCCGGCCAGGGCACTGTGTGTTGTAAAAAAGGGTTAACATCATCTTTTTCAAAATAACGCACTCGACGTATGTTTGATATTTGGAGATATGAAGTTATGGCGATGTTTTTTTTACCAAAGGAATTGTACCAATCGCGAAAGAGGAATGACCGTTGCAGCCGAGCAAAAAAATAAGTGACGAAGGAAGCAAATGGAAAATAAATGGTCACAGCTGCACTCAAAGCGTATTCCCATAGTCTGAGCAAGAAAGGCAATTCTCGAAAATGTGGCTCCGAAATTCAGACCTCTCTTTTGTCTGCCTGGTATTCACAGCTTAGAGATCAAAACGTTCACAATGCGTTGAGGTATATATAAAATGCTAACACTGATGTAAACAGGCAGTGTTCATTAGTTACTGAAACGCCAATTATACACCTTAAGTATGTTAGAATAATATATACTGGGCTGCTTGCCTTCCGCGCATTCCATTATACACGTAATGATCTATGAATATATCGAATATATTGGCGTAATAAACATCATTATGTTGTGGAGTAGTGCTTGTGAGCGGGTGGAATGTTCTTGAATAGAGGTTGCCGCTGGAGGGAACGTTTCGACGAGCGGATTTGGCTGTGGCCTTGAAGAGGAGTATTTTTAAAGACTACAGCCTTGAAGAAGACAAGTCCACGCGTCGAAACGTTGGCTCTAGACAAAACCCGTATTCAAAGTTCTGTAATCTTCTCAATCTTTCATATTCCCTTGAAGTTTTGCCTTTTTAACCACTACTAGGCGTTGGACGGCGGTATAGGAAAAAAAAAGGAATGTCAAGCGTAGGTCTGATGGGCTCCATAGCCCACTTGGTGAAATATTCTACGGTTAGCGTGACCAAGATTCATGAGGGGCCGAGTTGTTTCTTTTTCGAAATCGGAGTTCTAACTTACTGACAGCAAACACATTGTGCTTTTGTCGCAAAATAATAAATTATAGAAGGAAAAAATGGTATTTTTCAGGTGCCAGTAGTACCTACGGGTGGCAGCGCATAGTTTCCGTGATGAATATTATATTAATAGGAAAAACTCTATAAAAACACGTATTGAAAAAATGTATAACAGTGATACAAAGTTACAGCGAACCCGCAAAACTTACGTAACAACCAGACTATCACGTTTTCCGTCCCAGTTTTCATCTCCTTTTAAGGCCCATAATGCCTGTTCCACAGCGTTCAAGACAGGGCAGCATAGTGCCAAAACGTCAAGAGGCGGATGAGAAAGCCTAGAACGAAGTGGATGATTGCGTACTTCATACTACCGACAATGGCGGAAGAGATAGTGGATGAGTGGAAACACGATCCCTTAGAATCTGGCTTGGTATTTCAAGGCAGTGCAGCAGTGTCATGCAGATTATTTTTATCAGTGAACACATGTGTTGCAAGCAGAGGCTAAGTGGTTAACATGGAAGAGCGGCCTAACAAAAGGTAAAAGGGATAGAAATCCAGCGGTATCGCGGTGGCACGAGTTTTACGCTAATGTTGAATAGGGTGCTGCGCAGTAACGGCGATCTGCAGAGTTGTACCGGTACACTGATGAACAAATGCGCATAGGGCTACTGATATGCTCGAAAATGTTAGCGTTAGCAGGCAGTGCTCAGCTTGTTACATGTGGAACATGAGTGAGGAGTGTCGTCCGCGACTCTTGACCGGAACCAGGCCCACAGTTAAGGTCAGAACTATTGCCCGTAGGCTTCGTCGGCGTGCCATGCCGAGAGAATAAATCGTGTCACTACTCAGGCCAGCTTTGTGCGGGAAGCCACGAGACTCGGGCACCGTACAAAGAGCCGAGGACGATGAAGCGGCCAGTGAGAACCCAGAGTTGACGACGCTGGGTGGTGGAGCTGTGTCGATAGTAGCGTGGGGGGCATGCTGAGGTCCGTGACTCCGTCGGTGAGGCACTCGAAGAGCCACGCGCGGCATCCGCTGATGATAAAGAAGCCTGGACACCATGCCCGACGAAATGCTTTCATATGCTAGATATTATTTGAAATAGAAATCCCGGAATAACTCATTCGTGTAATCAAGAGAAAGAATAATCTATTTGCTCTATGAGGTTCATCTTTCTTTTCCTAGCGCTGGCCGAGCCCAAGCTCCGTTGGGACTATAGCCCACTAGATCATATATATACAATTATTCTTGTTTAAATTATTTATTTACCATGTTCTCTAACATAGGAAAAAAAAGAAGAAGAGGAGGAAACAGCAGAAACAGCTCCAGCAGTACCAGCACCTTCCGAAGGTAAGCAAGCATATAAACAAGTTATACACGACAAACATATAGAATAATATAATAGTAACTGTTGCGTTATCAAGTATAGTAACTGTTGCGCTATATTATAGAGACGCCGTAGTGGAGGTCTTCGGAAATTTCACCAAACTGGGGTTCATGAACGGGCACCTAAATGAGAGTACACGCGCATCAAGCATTTTCACCTCCGTCCAAAATACGGCCGCCATGGCTGGAATTCGGTCCCACGAACTTCGGGGCTGTAGCCGAGCACCACAACCACTAGACCACTACGTCGGGTAATATAGAGTCTTGTTGTGTATCATTACCGTATAGTTCCTACATGCTCCAGCGTCAGGAAGACCGCATTTTGCTCGATGTTAAGCAGCATTGGTCTGCTTTACCACGACCTAGCCTTAGCGCGTGGCGATATATATATATATATATATATATATATATATATATATATATATATATGTATATATATATATATATATATATATATATATATATATATATATATATATATATATATATATATATATATATATATATATATATATACATACATATATATATATATATATATATATATATATATATATATATATATATATGTAGGCCGTTATGTGCCTCCTTTTTGGAATTCATTCACGTTTTCACCATCTTTGCCGTAGAAAGCGACGAAGCAAGCAATGAAAAAGCAGAAGAAGATGTAGAATCAACTCCAACCGCACATGAACCGGCCGGAGGTTAGTGCAACCTTATGATTCACGAACCTACAAAGTAAACATAAAGTATTATTATGTATTGTTACCATACAGGTCGTACGTTATCTTGCATTAGCAAAATGACAATTTCCTGAGTGATATCACAGTGCAGGAGTTCTCCAGCATTCGATCACACACAGATTTTAGCTAGGCACCGTCACGACAATACGCGCATCATCATTGAAGCTGCAGCTATAGCAAAAGGAAATTGCATCAGCAAACCCTCAATCGCCTTCACTGACAAAGAAATAAATTACCTTAGTTAATCCGGTGAAATAACCTAGACATATTCCGGTTGCATTGGTTGTTGCTTTTTCGCGTTTTTGGGTGTTTCGCTGTTTTTGTGTCGCTCGTTTCACTTTCAATGTGTACCGTCATGCGCAAGTGACTAAGCGGTGATCACATGTGCCACTTTGTTTTCGTTTTTACATGTTCGTGTTAATAAATTTCAGCGGGAAGTAAGCTCTAGTCGTCGTCGGTTGTTTGTCCTTGTGTGTTTCACACGCTGTTCACGTCGTCAAGATGGCTGGGCGTTCTGCAAGTGGTTAAACTTTGAGCGGGTGGCTGAATCGTTTGAAGACAGACGAAAATTTCTGCGTTGAAGTGTCCCAAGAAAGACTATCGTCTTTAAAAGTGACACGCTCAATGCGATGATAGCCTCCAGCGCAGTCGTCAGTCATAGGTAATCTGCTCGCCTGTAACGTGCTGCGGCTTTCATATATATGCCTTGTCGAACCTTCCAGCGTTATCGCTTGCACTCGCATAAGCTATTGCCACGCGCGTTTCTTTCACTGTATTCGGTTTCCGCCCACAAAGACTATCAGCAGTACTCGGCGCAGACCAAGCCTTATTGTTCCAGAAGCTTCTCGCTTGTAGTAGATCGTTCTGTTAAGATTGCACGCAAGACGCTAACACTCAAGATTATTCCAGAGCTTCCGCGACGACTAGTGATAAGGCTAGAATGTTCGACGCGTGCGTTATAAAAGCCGGCGCGCTCCAACGATGTACAGTTGATCGACGGCCAACGCTCTGTTCGCCGCTATCAGTGCAGTGTGTATTGCTGTAATCTGACTTTCTGTTTACCGGCCACAAGTTCGCCCTAATAAACAGTTTCATTTTGGACACGTCGCCTGCTGCCTTCGTCGACGTCACGACCACGTGACATCTGGTGGAGGTGCTGCTCCTTTCATGTACCGGACGCCCCCGTCAAGCCGTGAACCGAGCCCAAGTCGCGAGGAAGACATCGACGGCAACCCTGAGCAGCGATCAAGCCGAAGACAACAAGGTCTGCGGCCAGAGTACGGGCCTTTACCTGACAAGACCCGGCGGACCAAGACCCCGACCTCGACCGCAGCGACGATGACAGCCCCCTGTGCCGCCTATCCTGCTCCGGCAACCCAAGGAGCCGCCTACCTTCCGCGGTTCAGCACTTGAAGACCCGGAGAGCTGGCTCGAAGCGTACGACCGAGTCGCCGCTTTCAATGCCTGGACCAGTGAAGACAAGCTTAGACATGTGTACTTCGCCTTGCAAGACGCCGCCCGCACCTGGTTCGAGAACCAAGAGCGAACCCTGACAACGTGGGACACATTTCGCACCAGGTTCCTGGCTACTTTCACGAGCGTCATCCGCAAGGAGAGGGCCGAAGCGCTGCTTGAAACCCGCTCGCAGCTCCCAAACGAAAACGTGGTGCTCTTCACAGAAGAGATGACCAGACTCTTCCGCCACGCCGACCCCGAAATGCCGGAAGACAAGTTCGCTTCCTCATGCGAGGAGCAAAGCAGGAGCTGTTCGCGGGTATGATGCGGAACCCACCGAGCACTGTCCAGGAATTCATCTCCGAAGCGACGACGATTGAAAAGACGCTGGAGATGCGCACCCGACAATTCAATCGCCGCTCGACGCCAGCGTACGCAGAAGTTCAACCACTCTGCTCCGACGACCTGCGTGAAACGATTCGAGCGATCGTGCGGGAGGAACTGCGCAAGCTGTTACCCCCGCCACAGCCTCAAGTGGACTCGATCAACGAAATTGTTCGCGAAGAAGTTAAGCAAGCGCTAGGAATTCCCGAAACACCGCGGCCTCATCCGGAGGCTATGACCTACGCTGCTGCAGTCCGCCGTCCCGTGCCCGCTCCGCGACAACGTCAAGACAGCGCATCGCCACGGTTCGGCCGCCAAACGCCGCCGCCACCACCACCGACGCACTACCGTCCTCCTGTCGCCCAGCACTATGCGCCGCGCTACGCGCCAAGGAAAACCGACGTTTGGCGCGCCCCTGACAACCGCCCGCTCTGCTACCACTGCGGGGAGGCCGGCCACACGTACCGCCGCTGCCAGTACCGACAGATGGGGCTACGCGGATTCGCCGTCAACGCGCCGCGTCCGCAGCCAGGCGAACGGCCTCGCGACATCGACGACTACCTCACCGGAACACAGTGGCAAGGACGACGACCTTCTCGCTCGCCGTCGCCCGGCCGCTACATGTCACCGCACCGCCGGCAGTACACTGGCCCAAACCGGGGCCGATCTCCTAGCCCTTACCCGGAAAACTAAGGGCAGCAACCGATGGAGGTGCGGTTGCTGTACGACGAACTACCGAAGATCCTCCGCCGCCGCCGACGACGCCGCGACGAGACCTCAAGAACCCACCGCAACCCGAACGCAGCCCTGACGTCGAAACTTCGCTGCCTGCAGAAGACCTGACGAGGCAACATCGAAGCAGCGGTACAAACCGTCGTAGCCGTGACCCGACGCCGCGACCCAACCGCAACGCCAGGCGACGAACTAGCGACCTCGACGTTCTCATCGACGGCCACAGCGTCACAGCTCTCGTCGACACCGGAGCCGACTATTCCGTCATCAGTGGGACGTTCGCCGCGAAGTTGAAGAAAGTAAGGATTTCTTGGGAAGGACCTGAGATCCGGACAGCTGGAGGCCACCTAGTAACGCCGGCAGGAATCTGCACAGCGAGAGTGTCCATTAACAACCGGATTTATCCCGCGAGCTTCGTCGTCCTACAGCGCTGCTCGAGAGATGTCATCCTTGGTATGGACTTCCTAGGCCTTCATGGTGCAGTGATCAATCTTCGATCCAAGTCGATAACGTTATCCACTGAAAAAGCACTACCGCCGCATACGCCGTCAGGAAAGCACGCCTTAAATTTGCTGGAAGACCAAGTCACAATTCCCCCCTCTCTCCAGTGTCATCATTCCCGTCGGCACCGAAAAACCCACAGACTTCGAAGGCGTCATCGAGGGCGATCAGCACCTGCTTGTCAACCGTCAGATTTGCGTCGCAAGAGGCATCGCCGAGTTGCGTGAAGGGAAAGCAACACTTATGCTCACGAACTTCAGCAACGAGTACAAGCACGTGAGCAAAGGCACGACGGTTGCCTACATCGAAGAAATAGTAGAAGCCAGCAACGCTTTCGCCCTCGCCGAGTCTACCGAACCTGCTACGACGCACCAAGATCAACTACCTTTCGACGTTAACGCGAGCCTTCCGACGCATAAACAAGAACAGCTAAGAGCTCTGCTCCTGCAATACAAGGACTGTTTTTCATCGTCGTCAAGAATTCGGCAGACCCCGATCGCGAAACATCGCATCATAACAGAAGAAAGCACCAGGCCGCTCCGTCAGAGCCCGTACAGAGTTTCGACGCGAGAACGTGAGGCCATAAAGAAACAAGTCGACGAAATGCGACGCCACGACATAATCCAGCCGTCCAAGAGTCCCTGGGCGTCTCCCGTGGTGTTGGTGAAGAAGAAGGACGGAACTCTACGTTTCTGTGTCGACTATCGTCGCCTGAACAAGATCACAAAGAAGGACATGTACCCCCTCCCACGGATAGACGACGCCCTGGATCGACTCCACAACGC
This sequence comes from Rhipicephalus appendiculatus, assembly GCA_030522465.1. NCBI lineage: Eukaryota > Metazoa > Arthropoda > Arachnida > Ixodida > Ixodidae > Rhipicephalus > Rhipicephalus appendiculatus. Next base: position 1,096 of record JALIZH010023254.1, on the reverse strand, counting down.
GAAGTACTTTTCGTCGATGGACCTCAAGACAGGCTACTGGCAAATCGAAGTCGACGAGAGAGACCGAGAAAAGACGGCCTTCATAACCCCAGACGGCCTGTTCGAGTTCAAGGTCATGCCTTTTGGTCTTTGCTCGGCCCCCGCGACATTCCAACGCGTTATGGATACTGTACTGGCCGGTCTGAAGTAGCAGACTTGCCTTGTGTACTTGGACGACGTCGTTGTCTTTTCCTCAAACTTCGACGAGCACCTCCGGCGCCTTGCAGCTGTACTTCAAGCAGTCAAGACCTCCGGACTCACTCTCAAGCCAGAGAACTGCCGCTTCGCGTACGAAGAACTTTTTGTTCTTGGGCCACGTGATAAGCAAATCCGGAGTACGCCCCGACCCGCAAAAGACAACCGCCATCGCTGCTTTCCCGCCACCCACCGACAAGAAGGCCGTGCGTCGATTTCTCGGCTTGTGTGCCTATTACAGGCGGTTCGTTAAAAACTTCGCCCGCATCGCCGAGCCTCTCACTAACCTCACCAGGACCGACGTCGAGTTCAAGTGGGAAACGCCGCAGGGGGAAGCATTTCAGGAACTAAAACGACGCCTGCAGACGCCTCCGTTACTTGCGCATTTCGACGAATACGCCGACATAGAAGTACACACCGATGCACGCAGTGTAGGACTCGGCGCCGTTCTTGTGCAGAGGACCGACGGACTGGACAGGGTCATTAGTTATGCTAGCCGGTCGCTATCAAAGGCAGAGGCCAACTACTCCACAACAGAAAAGGAGTGCCTTGCCATCATCTGGGCTACATCAAAGTTTCGCCCCTACCTTTACGGCAGGCCCTTCAAAGTTGTGAGTGACCACCACGCCTTGTGTTGGCTAGCTAACTTGAAAGACCCTTCTGGTCGCCTCGCACGGTGGAGCCTGAGACTTCAAGAATTCGACATTACCGTCGTTTACAAGTCCGGAAGAAAACACTCCTGACGCCGACTGTCTGTCTCGTGCCCCCGTCGACCCACCGCCACTGGACGACCAGGATGATGACGGCTTCCTGGGAACCATAAGTGCCGACGACTTCGCCGAGCGACAGCGCGCCGATCCGG
>JALIZH010023253.1:0-28307 GCA_030522465.1 Rhipicephalus appendiculatus | reverse complement strand
ATGAAAGGCTTATGCTACGCCCCTGTACATGCAGTAACAAATTTAAACGTGAATATCAATTTGTTCCAACAAAAAAATGGAACAGCTGTATTAGCAATACCTCGCATGAAATAACACCGTGGAATTTTGATTATAAGATGGAGTATGTATTATTGTGGATATTTATTACTTTGTGCCTGTCATGCAGGCGGCCTCATTCATGTGAGCGGGTCAACCCCTGCAGCAAAACGGAGGCTCGATGAGACTGATGTCGCCCACTGTCGGACTACAGACGGAAGCAAGTTGCGTCTCGGTTTGGTACTACATGTTCGGCGCTCGACGACTCTCCCTCCAGCTCAGCCTAAGTAAGACGTCTTCCAGCTCCGGATTTGTGCGCAGGGAGTCCGTACTCCTGCGTCATCGAGGACGCACTACCACTGACAAGTGGTACAACGTCCAACGAAGCGTGAACCTGAACACACCGCACAACCAAGTATGTTCCATGAGGCTTATTCCAGGCTTATCTCTAATATGGAGCTTCTTATGCTACGTTGAAGCGCGTTGTGTTTGGAGATAGTGAAACCCCGGTGATACGAACACTGCTCATACGAATTTCGGGGTGATACGAATTTTTCTTTGGTCCCGGCCAAGGCCCATTGGCCTGCAATGTAATGTAATACGGTTGTTGCAAACCGATTTTCACCCCGCGACGTTTGATACGAACGAACGCTACCACCTAGGTACGGAGAGGTGCTGTCCGCGCTGTCGCGCAAGAGGCGCCAAGCACGTGCGAGCGCGGGAACGCAAGCGCGGGCATGCACGCCGCACCGCCAAATCGTCAGAATCCCGGTTTAAGAAAAATACTTTTCTTACGGTCAGAATAAACCTTCAGAAACGCGTCACGGCGACGCCCTGTCACGGACTCCGAGATTGTGCACGAGAATCTTTGACTCTAATGTGCCTTCGTGTGCCTTCGCGTTTAGATTAGAGAGGTCATTGGTGCGATGCTTATTTTTTCTAACGCGTCGACGCGGGCTGCTGTCGTTGTACTGTGTTTACACGTGCCTGCCTCGTGCATCGGACATCCTATGAAAGGTGGACGAGGACGGAAAGAAGGCGAGGATGGTTTTTAAGAAGTCAGGCCTCACAACGTCCCCATGCGCGACTGTTGAGGTCGCACTTGTGCGGGCACGGTCGTAAATCTCCCAAAAAAACATCCCCAACACCTCCGCAATAACAAAATCATAACATAGGACCGCGGTTCTAAAATTTTGTGGCCTGGATCTATCGCGTCAAAGCGCTTCTTCCGTTACTTTTGCTGCAGTACTCTGGTGTCATGCAAAATAGCACACTAAAATTTGGAAGGGGCCATTGCTGTATCGGGTCACCTGGTTCATTTATTAAACACGCGCGTACGGGCCGTATATTTACGAGTGCTCGTATGATTGCCGACATCTTAAACCTTCACTGGCAGTCATTCAGAGTTCTTCCTGACATTACTGCGGCCCTGAAAAACAATAAATGAAAATGTACGCCAGCTTTCTTTTTGTCGCATGCTAATTTTCCATGCTTTCTGGTGATACGAATTTCGGATGATACGAATATTTTTAGTGGTCCCGTGAGATTCGTATCACCGAGGTTCCACTGTATATCATCAAAGCTTGGAGGGTTATGGAGTATCATTAGTGCTAACGAGTTCCGGCACTTAGCGCTGCTGCGGACCTGTAAGGCCGTGAGCAGAGTGCTTAATTGGGCTGGTTGGTGCATGGTAGATGAAGTATTAAATAGCGCTGAAGACGGGATGAGATAAAGACGAAGACACGGCTCTGAGTAAGACATCTCCCAGCTCTTAGCGCCGTGCCTGCATCGTCATCTCGTCCCGTCTTAAGCGTTGTTTTAAGAGCGAAACTCAAGGTAAAGCGTCGGGCGTCCGCAAAAAAAGAGAAACCCTGCACCGTTGCTAACCAATAACAAAGCCACAAATGTGCATCACCTTAGTTTACACCTCGCCTAGCCGCTCATGCGGTGAGGAGAAGCCGTCGTGCAGTCGCCGCGCTGAGCTTGCCCGGCGTGGCGCGAGCCGAGTACGAGCGACGAAAGGTCGGCGCTTCTATCGGGGGGTGTCATAGCCATGTTTGCGCGTTAGCCTCTGCCGCTGGAGTTTGGACATTCTTTCATGGTCTGTGACAGGCTGGGGTTCGACTCTATTCAGTCTACGCCAAGGGAAGACTAAGCATCAGCCAAGAAGGCCACGTTAAGCCCTTAAGATCGGCTAGCTCCACTGTTTCTTAAGTTTTACATGGCTAGTTTTACATGGCATTCTTCGTTTGTAAGGCCTTGCATGACTTCCAAAGTTATCCGCGGTGGCATGTTACAGTGTTAGAAAGTGTCGGATCGAACAGCAGACATCATGACGTGTCCATCTCATTGGGGTAAAAGAAGAAGCCACGAAGAAGCTTCGCTATGCGCAAGTTCCAGCAGGGCGCATCGTATCAGATGCACTTAAAAAAAAAAAAAGGCTTCAACCATATGAACCGCCATATTAAGCTTCGATGTCACTAACACCCCAAAGGTGACAAAATCTGCAACCTCTTTAACGTAGCATGTTAAAGCTTCTAGGCAGTCAATTCTAATTGTATTATCGCGGGATTCATTTTTTCTTTTATGCTAACGCTCGAGTGATAGTTTACTGCACCGAAGCAATAAACGAGGCACGTGGAATGATGGCGTGAAATAATTTGTTTTTCAGTTGAATTGGTCGGTAGGTCATCCCAATGTGAAGATGAAGCGATCTTCAGTTAGTCGAACTTTTTGCTGTTCCTTATACATATATACTTAACGGGCCACAAGAGAAAAAACAATTTTTCTCATAATACTATGTTGCTTTTAAAAATTTCAACATCACCACGCTTGCCGTGAGAAGATGCTTGGGAACAATGCGCAAAAACAAAAATTTTGATGACGCTTGAACGACTCCTTCAAGAGTAAAACGCGATAGCGTAATCGGGCCCTGCGCGTATAGCCTTCAACCATGCCGCAAGGAGAGGCATGTTTCCGCGTGTAACATCGGCTGTTCTAAACTATTCTAAAATATAAATTACATGCACAGTCGCTAAGTGCCCGCTAAGCCACAATTATTCTTTTTTGCAAATCGGCAAAGTACACACTATACTTGTGCCTAAGGTGTCATGCGCCCCTGTGCGACGGCCCAATTTGTAAAATGTGGGCAGCTTTAAAACACCCACTTGTTCCGCAGTTCGCATGCTTTCACGCCTGATGTGATTGTACGATTCTGTCATGCAGTATTACATGCGTCAAGGAAACTCCACCCACTGCATTACATTCTTATACCTTTTTTTTTATGCAGCAGTATTTTGAAGATTCCTTGCGCTGTGTGAAATTATGTGTCTTTTGTGCATGTGAACGTAATTCTAAAGCGATGAATTCTATTATGATAGCTGAAAAGATGTGATGGCGTTAGTACCGTGAATAAAAAAAACAGAAAAAGAGAAAGCTGGCGTGGCTCCGTGGTAGACCACCTGCTTGCCACACAGAAAGCCTGGGTTAGATTCCCTCTAGGGTCCAACATTATTTATTTATATATTTGCATCCACCTCGAACTTTCGCTCACGGACAACAATGATTTTTTGCTCACAACTAACGACACCAGCGCCGATATTGACACAGGTATTTCTGCAGAACAAGCCCTATACCGCTACCGCGTTAAAATAAATTACGGCTGGCGACATGAAATTCCCGCACCAAAATTGTGGCTTCATAGATTTTGACGGGGTCTACTAGGTCCTATGCAATTCCTTATCAGCAGAGATGAATTTCATTTACCATCGATGGGGCCGTAGGCTTAACATACAATGTTTCAGGAAGTTTCGCTAATGTCGCCAACGTACGAGAAATACACCTTGAAATCCGTGACGTCCCGGGTAGAGCTTCCGGCGCGAAATTTAAAAATGAAACTTTTACCTTGATCTTCTCCAATATTAATAAATCTACGGTGGTGAAATCAACGATATCAGATTTCTTAGAGCACGGTTTATCAATCTCAAGCGATTGATTATTTAACTTAAGTGTTACCCATGAGTTGTGTGATCTAAATATGAAGAGGTGAGGACCGACGGGCTCCTTTCACATTACCAAACCGGCTGTGTCATTCCTTTTTCCAGTTGGCTTTTAATGCAGAAGTCATCCGGCCAGTCAACAAAGCAGCGATCATTGTTTTGGGTCCAGTACAAGTAACCTCCGGTCCATGTGAAGTTCTTACCGATGCCAACGGTAAGCTTCTCAACGTGCTCCTTATTCTCCACGTACATTGATGACCATTTTCGAAAACAGGACATTGTCTTTGAACGCTCCCCACATCTGAAACAATCGGGTACTCACAAATAATTCTCATATGATGGTACTAGATCATTAGACATGTATCATATGCGTCAGAAGGCATTTTTTTATTAGAATGCGGTGGAAAAGTTAGTACAATGAAACCACGGGAAAAGTCCATTGCACTAGCGTATGCAACTCCTGTGAACTTTTTTCTGCCGTATTCAGGTGAAGGTTGATAAGCCGGAGTGCCGGTGGTTTCACACAAAATGTAGGATCGTCACAGCTATGTGGGTCTAACGTGCAGGAGGGTACCACAAGTATTATTTCTTCGTTCATCTAGCTTTGAAGCGAAAAATGCGTGCATATTGGGCAGTCATCAAATGCTTATTATGAAGTCACATCTTAAGTCATGATACATGACTGCATACGAAGCAGTCGCATCTCTCGGCTGGCGCTACGAAGATTAGCCCTTGTTGGAAATAGTTCATGGTCATCTGTGTATGATGCGGTGCACTGACAGATACTTTCTGAGCACTTGCTGTGAAGGTCTGTAAGAAGTTGCATTCAGTACCTGCTATTTCTTTCATTTCCTTTCTGATGACAGCCTTTTTCTTACTCTAAAGCCTTTTTTACGCTTTGCTGCTATTAAAATGTTTGAACTTGTCAATATTAGGGCACTATAACGTTTTGGCGCATTATATGTAGGCATCGCATGCAGCGATATGAAAAATTTTGCCCTATACGGTGAATAACAAGTCAAGTGAAAAATACATATCGACACCGCTTCAATTACTTTACTTTGCTTGGTGAGTGCTTGATGGGGAATGGTAGCCAGGGAAGTACATATGCACACTATAATTCTTGTTATTCAATTTCATTAGCCGTATTTGGTATGTTTTGTCGCGCACTACAATGTTTCGAAATTGCAAAGGTGACAAAAACAGAGACCCCTGATTGAGTATGTTGCTAATGTCAAGTCTATGCAAGCAAGCGCTGTTGGAACACTAGCTGCTGTCACTCTTTTTTTTAAAGCAAAACCAGCATTACCATCGAATGTTATTCCTTCCACTGAATGAATCACGCGTCTTTCCAGGGTACTGCGACTTCGAGTTCGATGAATGCGGATGGAAATCAAACAGCGGTTGGCGAAGACAGGCCAAGCTTTATTGGCGTACGGAACCTACTCTGGATGCGCTATCAGGACCTGTCAACTCTGGTACGTATGTTCAAACCCTTAAGTCTCTGTTTCATACCTGCTTTGCTGATTAGTGCTGTCTGGTTTACATGTCAGAGGACATGTTACTGCTAACATATCAGAGAAACAGCTCTTTTTAAAATACTTAAAAGTATTACTTTGTTGCACACATCTGCAGTGTACACCATGACGGTTACGCCAGCTTCTTCACCGCCCAGCGGTGCCATACTGACCAGCCCTAAATGGAAAGGACAAAAGGCGCCACAGTGCTTGGAGTTCTGGTACCTGGCAACAAAAGGAGGCAAAGCTACACTGCAGGTAATCGAAACTAGTGTGGTGTTACATGCAAAAGTGATTGACGTAGGGCCTGTTAGTAAAGCATAACGAAAGGTAAAACAGCGCTTAAAAAACGGGGACAAGAAGGTACGGCACACGATCCGCTACTAACAACAAGTTTTTATTGCAGCAAGGCAATAAGTAGAAAACCAGGCCTCCAGCGCATGCGCAGTCCACATCATCATAGAAAAGATGAAAAATGAGTGATACTGCTCACGAAGGTGAACTCGTCATAAATGAAATAAAGCACTAGGTGTAAGGTAGACGTGAACTTTATGATGCTTCGTCTAAAAAACTAATCTCTTTCTTGCTTAGTGACAACGAAGCTGTGCTAACACACGTGTAACCTTTACTGATGATTGCATGGGCTTCAAAAATGAGCCACGCAAACTCTTGGCGATAACAAGCGAGAATTTTGCTGAATTTTGCCTTGGGATCCTAACATCGAAAAAAAGTAATTATTGGGAACTCTTTTAGAAGAAGGTCAAGTTTCTGAAACCACAGAGTGACAACTGTGCAAAGGCGGGCGTTCTATCGGAAACTGTTCAAGCGCTTCTGCGTTTTAGCGTCCACAAGCCGAATGGGAATCTAGGGTGTCACCGCCTGCGCGGAAGGCATTAGTAAGCCCGTTCAGAAACGACCACATTCTAAAGCAATAGCCACAGCAACTGGTACTGCATTCAAGCGGATACTGAGCCAACCAAGTGAACGCCTAATATTTAGGAGGAATCAAAGAATGCGAATGTAAGACGTCTCTTTCGTTAATATCTCACAACTAAGGATGCAAGGCGCAACTGTCCAAAAGTTGAAGAAAAGGAGCAGACGGAAAGAGTGCTATCTGACGCTGTTTCTGTCCTTTCCTTCCCTTCAATTTTAAACGCTTGCGCATTACGCCTCTAGTATGAGCTCTGTGCCTACTAGCCCAATGTCGTACGCCACAGACTTAATGTATTAGCTATGAGATCATCGAACATCTGTGGAGCTGCTCTTTCTTGCTGTCGAGGAGTCCTGCATTTGCTTTGACTTCATTATATGTTGGGCCAATTTTCCTTAATAGTACTGTAATAAAAACTTTCTGTGCTCAGTACGCCCGCCGCCGTTTTCTCTCATCTTAACGCAGGCAGAGATTTTGGCGAGTGACGTAGGCAAAGTTGTTTGGACGATGCCTGCGTACACAGGACGCAACTGGATGCTGGCGCGAGTGGACATCGTGCAGGACGACACTTTCCAGGTGAGTACCACACAAAAAAGAACAAGTGCCAAAAAAAAATTACCACCATCCCAATTGTCTATATATTGTCTGTGTTGTGGTTGCGCTATTCGATGCATGTATCAAGAAAATTGAGCAGATCGAAATAAGCACCCGATTGGCTCACAGAATCACTGTTTTATATTTTCAAAAAATCTTAACCCTGTTTTACACCTAATGGACTTTCTAAGTATAATTATTTGCTATCAAGTTCGGTGAGATTAAAGATGAAAAGAGTGAGCACGTTTATTTCCCTGTGGTGTAGAGAAAACGACGATCATGATAGAAGGCACCAAGAAGTAGCTGATGTTCATTTCTATTTGTGCCCACAATGTATTAAAGAGGGGTTCATCTCTTCCCTCCATTTTCCTGATATTTCCTCTGCGCTTATGCAGGTCGCATTTAGAGCGAACTTCTCCGCCAGCCAGCCAGGGACTCGAGTCATTCAGCATTGATGAGGTTGCTCTGCGGCCGGACGCTTGCGACCACCCAGCTGAGTGCGATTTCGCCGACGGTCTGTGCGGTTACGTGAACAAAGTCGAATGGATGTTTTCGATGGCTCGTCGGAACCAGGCCGGCTTGGAAAATCCTCGCCTTCATCGTGGCGTTCGGGTGCCTCAAGGTAAGCCTGTATAGTGACTTCAGCTCCTTATCCCTTCATCACGCACTCAAGCGGCCATATAGGCCTACTTACGGTAACAATATAGTCATAATGTATCCTCGCTGAACTGCGATCGCGTTACCCTTGCCTGCGCATGGATTGCAGCGCTTATCATGCTTATCGACATGCGTGCAATGATTCTACATGTCGGTGGACATGAAAAAACGGTGTCAAGAAGCCGGTGCACGTCAGGGACTAGTGCTTTGGGTTGGCGATGGATCCAGCACATTTGGAAAATGTTGCCAACTCTTTGCTTCGGATACCCGGACACTAAAGTTTTCTTCACAAAGTGGTATTGTTAAAGAATTTATCAAATGCGTATCGCAGTGCAGCTATACCGAAGAGTTTCAGAAGACACAAAATGATGTAAGGGTGCAGCGGCACTGAAGCGAAGTTGAAGCGAAGTTGCCCTTATCCTTATCCTTTCTGAAGCGAAGTTGTCCTTATCTTATGCTTCCAAGGTGGTTGCTAGGCCATTATCCCTACATACTAGACATTTTGGGCCGAAAGTGCGTCAGTTTGGTAACGCGAATCACATAAGACACACGTAACGTTTATTAGCGATAGAGAGCCTTTACCAATCTTGATTATTGCGCGTCCTAGTTAAAATACATTTCTGACATCCACCTTGAAAATTACGAAGAAGATTAGTCGAAAAAAAGTCAAGAGGTGGAGGGAAGGCATACACGATACCAGTGGACATAGGGGTGACACTCAATGAAACCCTGTATTTTTCTATATTCCTGCCTTCTTGCGTAAATCATAAAGGTAATCTGCATTAGGAAGAGACTAAACAATGCACAACAAGCTGACAGTGGAAGCGCTACCATAAAGCATATCTTTTCGACCAGGCTGCAGTTACAGTTTCCTGTAGGAAGAGATTTTATAGTTTACTTGGGGTTAGTATTGGATGCCTTCTAGTAAACCATTCTTTTTCGTGCCATTTAAATGTTAAATATGCTTTCAAAACTTCGGGAAACATGGGCAATAGGGGCAACCAAGGATTGATTATAGCGGAACTGTAGATTCACGTGTCATAGCGGACATGTTCATGGGGTGTGTTATTGCAGGGGAGTCACTGACTTTCGCCTACCTCGACCTTACTACTGGCAGAGAAGATGAATCAAATGAATCACCAAAAGGAGATCAGACCCATAGGCTTACAAAGCCCGTTTTTCGATGTTGCCGACGCTGGTGTCCAAGGTGGCAATTCAGTATATCAGAAGTGGCTCTGGTAAGTGATTCTCATGAGTCTTTCAAGGTTAAATACTATTTACTTCTCCAACGAATGCGTGTGTGCGCGAATGCTTCGAGTGATATCGAACTTCGAGCCTACAAATGTCAGTTGTGTATTTGTGAGTTACATATTAAAGTGTTCCTTCTGTTTCCAATACAAAACCGTGTATTCGCCATGAGTTTACTCTTCTGAAGCATCTACACCCGTGAGCAAATGTATACGGACCATTGCCGTCCGTATACCTTTGCCGTCTGTGGTCGAGAACTTTTCTCTGTCAAATTCCGTTAGAGTAAGGCTTTTGGACAGCTATATACATATACGGCGCATGATGGCGACGGCGACGCAGAAGGCAAAAAGCAGACGAGAGTGTCCATATAATTGCTATCGCAATAAAAATTCCACGCATCTCCCCGATGTGAATCATGACAACTGGGCGAAGCTCTGGGTATCGTATGGGTAAGTAACTGTACGTTACGCGAGCGTTGCCTCATATAATGTACATTGAGTGACATAAAGTGACATAAAACGTCGATGTCAAAGCTAGGTCCTAAGGTCCATAACGTCTACGTTGAAGTTGCCGACTAGTACAAAGGGTTTGTGCTTGTAGGTGTTGTTCTGTCACAATTATGATTGATATGAGTCTGTTCTAAAAAGGAAAGAAGTGTTAAGTTAAGGGCTCGTTTTGCTTTGATAAACACAATATTGTCACGTGGTCGTGACGTCGACGAAGGCAGCAGGCGACGTGTCCAAGATGAAACTGTTTATTAGGCCGAACTTGTGGCCGGTAAACGGAAGGTTAGTGTACAGCAATACACACGGTATGCACTGATAGCGGCGAACAGAGCGTCGGCCGTCGATAAACTGACAAGCGGTGAAGCGCGTCGGCATTTATACGCGTGTCATCGAATATTCCAGCCTTATCGCTGGTTGTCGCGAAAGCTCTGGAATAAGCTGGCGTGTTCGCGTCTTGCGCGCAATCTTAACACAACGATCTACAATAATCGTGAAGCTTCTAGAAAAATGAGGCGCGGTTTGCACTGAGCATTGCTTACAGTCTTTGTGGGCGTAAACCGAATACAGTAAAAGTATAATACGAAACGCGCGTGGCAATGCCCCCCTCTGAAAAAGCATCGTCCCGATGCTTAGAACAGAACACGAGGGGGCGGGGGGGATTCATGCAAAAATAAATAACAACAATAAAGCAAGAAAGTACAATAAACAATAAGCACAAGCACGAAAGTACAATAATAAAGCAAAAATTACAGTCCTCAGGTTCACTAATGCGCGTAATACGGCTTCAGGCGCACGACATGGACGACTTCAGGTCGCGCACGGCGCCGCTGAGAGTTCGTAATGCCGTCAGGAACGACCTCGTAGTCGAGTGCGCCGAGACGTCGAAGTACCCTGTAGGGTCCGAAGTATCGTCGAAGAAGCTTCTCGCTAAGCCCTCGCCGGCGAACTGGCGTCCAGACCCATACACGGTCACCGGGTTGGTATTCCACGTGGCGTCGTCGAAGGTTGTAGCGACGGCTGTCGGTCTTTTGCTGGCTCTGGATGCGCAGACGGGCGAGTTGTCTGGCTTCTTCGGCGCGCTGAAGGTACACGGTGACGTCGACGTTTTCCTCGTCGGAGACATTGGGCAACATGGCGTCGAGCGTCGTTGCCGGGGTCCTTCCGTAGACCAATCCATACGGCGTCATCTGCGTCGTTTCTTGTACCGCCGTGTTGTATGCAAAGGTTACGTACGGAAGGATGGCATCCCACGTCTTGTGCTCGACGTCGACGTACATGGCCAGCATATCGGCGATGGTCTTATTTAGACGTTCGGTGAGGCCATTGGTCTGTGGGTGGTAGGCGGTGGTCCGGCGGTGACTCGTTTGGCTGTACCTCAGGATCGCCTGAGTTAAGTCCGCTGTAAAGGCCGTACCTCTGTCGGTAATGAGGACCTCTGGGGCGCCATGACGCAGTACGATGTTCTCGACGAAGAACTTTGCTACCTCGGCAGCACTGCCCTTGGGCAGGGCCCTTGTCTCGGCGTAGCGGGTGAGGTAGTCCGTTGCTACGACGATCCATTTGTTTCCGGAATTCGACGTCGGGAACGGCCCCAATAAGTCCATGCCGATTTGCTGGAACGGTCGGCGAGGTGGCTCGATGGTTTGCAGAAGCCCGGCTGGCCTAGTGGTTGGTGTCTTCCGTCGCTGACAATCTCGGCAAGTCTTCACGTAGTGGGTGACGTCGGCAGTCAGGCGAGGCCAGTAGTACTTTTCTTGTATCCTCGCCAGCGTACGGGAAACTCCAAGGTGTCCAGCCGTCAGGTCGTCATGCAGAGCATCCGGAACTTCTGGACGTAACGCCGAAGGTACTACGAGGAGAGAGTCGGCCCGAAGTGGCGAGAAGTTTTTCTTTAGAAGAACGCCGTTGCGCAAGAAAAACGACTCCAGTCCTCGTCTGAATACCTTTGGAGCCACGGTGGCCTTGCCCTCGAGGTATTCTATAAGGCCCTTGAGTTCCGGATCGGCGCGCTGTCGTTCGGCGAAGTCATCAGCGCTTAAAGTTCCCAAGAAGTAGTCCCCGTCCTCGTCGTCGTGTTGTGTTGGGTCAACGGGGGCACGGGACAGGCAGTCGGCGTCAGAGTGCTTTCGTCCGGACTTGTAAACGACGGTGATGTCGAATTCTTGAAGTCTGAGACTCCATCGTGCGAGACGACCTGAAGGGTCCTTCAAGTTAGCTAGCCAGCACAAGGCGTGGTGGTCGCTCACAACTTTGAAGGGCCTTCCATAGAGGTAGGGGCGAAACTTTGACGTAGCCCAGATGATGGCAAGGCACTCTTTTTCTGTTGTAGAGTAGTTCCCTTATGCCTTGGATAGCGACCGGCTAGCATAACTGATGACCCTTTCTTCTTCGTTAGTCTTCTGCACAAGAACGGCACCGAGTTCTACGCTGCTTGCGTCGGTGTGGATTTCCGTATCAGCGTATTCGTCGAAATGCGCAAGTATTGGAGGCGTCTGCAGGCTTCGTTTCAGTTCCTGAAATGCTTGAAGTTGCGCTGTTTCCCACCGGAACTCGACGTCGGTCTTCGTGAGCTGCGTTAGTGGCTCTGCGATGCGTGAAAAGTCTTTGACGAAGCGTCTGTAATAGGCGCACAAGCCGAGAAATCGGCGCACGGCCTTCTTGTCGGTAGGTGGCGGGAAGTCGGCGATGGCAGCTGTTTTCTGCGGGTCTGGGAGCACTCCAGTCTTGCTGATGACGTGACCCAAAAACAGGAGCTCCTCGTACGCGAAGCGGCACTTCTCCGGTTTCAGGGTGAGTCCGGAGCTCTTGATTGCTTGAAGTACGGATTCAAGGCGCTCGAGGTGTTCGTCGAAGTTCGAGGAAAAGACAACGACGTCGTCCAAGTAAACGAGGCACGTTTGCCACTTCAATCCTGCCAGCACTGTATCCATAACCCGTTGGAAAGTCGCAGGCGCCGAGCAAATACCGAAGGGCATGACCTTGAACTCGAACAAACCATCTGGTGTAATGAAGGCAGTCTTTTCTCGGTCTCTCTCGTCGACTTGGATTTGCCAGTAGCCCGTCTTGAGGTCCATCGAAGAAAAGTACTTCGCGTTGTGGAGTCGATCTAGGGCGTCGTCTATTCGTGGGAGAGGGTACACGTCCTTCTTCGTGATTTTGTTCAGGCGGCGATAATCGATGCAGAAACGTAGGGTCCCATCTTTCTTCTTCACTAACACCACAGGTGACGCCCACGGACTCTTTGAAGGCTGGATGATGTCATCGCGTAGCATTTCGTCGACTTGTTTCTTTATGGCCTCGCGTTCTCGCGTCGAAACCCTGTACGGGCTCTGACGATGTGGCCTGGCACTTTCTTCGGTTACGATGCGATGTTTTGCGACCGGTGTCTGCCGAATTCTTGACGACGATGAAAAGCAGTCCTTGTATTGCAGGAGCAGTGCTTTGAGCTGTTCTTGCTTATGCGTCGGAAGGCTCGGATTGACGTCGAAATCTTGTTGCGGACCTCGATTCGTCGTAGCTTGTTCGGTAGGCTCGGCGAGGGTGAAAGCTTTGCTGGCTTCCACAATTTCTTCGATGTAGGCAACCGTTGTGCCTTTGCTCACGTGCTTATATTCGTTGCTGAAGTTCGTGAGCATTACTTTTGCTTTTCCTCCTCGCAGCTCGGCTATTCCTCTGGCGACGCCAATTTCGCGGCTGATCAACAGTTGCTGGCCACCTTCAACGACGCCGCGCTGGTCTGTTGATTTCTGAGTGCCGACGGAAACGCTGACGCTGGAGCGAGGGGGGAATGGTGACTTGGTCGTCTAGCACATTCAAGGCGTGCTTTCCTGGCGGCGTGTGCGGCGGTAGTGCTTTTTCTGCGGATAGCGTTATCGACTTGGATCGCAGATCGATGACTGCCCCATGAAGGCCTAAGAAGTCCATACCAAGGATTAAATCTCTCGAGCACTGCTGTAGTACTACGAAGCTTGCGGGATAAATCCGGTTGTTAATTGAGACTCTCGCTGTGCAGATTCCTGCAGGCGTTACTAGGTGCCCTCCAGCTGTCCGGATCTCAGGGCCTTCCCAGGCGGTCTTCACTTTCTTCAACTTCGTGGCGAATGGTCCACTGATGACAGAATAGTCGGCTCCGGTGTCGACGAGGGCCTGTCACGCTGTGGCCGTCGATAAGAACGTCGAGGTCGCTGGTTCGTCGTCTCGCGTTGCAGTTAGGTCGTGGCGTCGGGTCACGGCTGCGTCGATTTGTTGCACTGCTTCCATGTTGCGTCGTTTCGTCTTCCTCGGTCCCCGACGTTTCGTCGGCAGGGCTTCGTCTGCTTCGCGTCGTGTTCTGCAGGTTTCGTCTCGTTGTCGTCGTCGGCGGCCGCGGAGGATCTTCGGCATTTCGTCGTACAGCAACCGCACCTCCATCGGTTGCTGCCTTTAGTTTCCCGGATACGGGCTAGGCGACCGGCCCCGGTTTGGGCCAGTGTACTGCCGCCGGTGCGGTGACATGTAGCGGCCGGGCGACGGCGAGCGGAAAGGTCGTCGGGGCGTCCAGTGCCCTCCTGCGAGGTAGTCGGCGATATCGCGTGGTTTTTCACCCCGCTGTGGACGCGGAGCGTCGATGGCGAAACCACGCAGTCCCATCTGGCGGTACTGGCAGCGTCGGTACGTGTGGCCGGCTTCTCCGCAGTGGTAGCATAGTGGGCGGTGGTCGGGGGCGCGCCACACGTCGGTCTTCCTCGGAGCGTAGCGCTGGCCGGCAAGTGGGTGGTATAGCGTCGTTGCTGGTGGCGGCGGTGTCTGGCGACGGAAATGCGGCGGTGCGGCCTCTTGTCGTGGGCGTGGAGGGGGAGCGTCGCGTCGGGCTACAGCAGCGTAGCTCATGGCTTGCGGCTGAGGATGTGGTGGTTCCGGGGTTCCCAGCGACTGCTGGATTTCCTCTCTGACGATGTCTGCAATCGACGAAACTTGAGGCTGGCACGACGGGAACATACGGCGAAGTTCTTCCCGCACTACGGCCCTTATGGTCGCCCGCAGATCGTCGGAGCAGAGTGGTTGGATCTCTGCATAGCCCGGCGTAGAGCGGCGGTTGAATTGCCGTGTGCGCATTTCCAGGGTCTTTTCAATGGTTGTCGCTTCCGACACAAATTCTTGGACACTGTTCGGTGGGCTCCGCATGAGTCCGGCGAAAAGCTCCTGTTTAACTCCTCGCAGGAGGAGGCGAACTTTTTGTCCTTGGGCATTTCGGGGTCGGCGTGGCGGAAGAGTCTCGTCATCTCTTCAGTGAAGAGCGCCACGTTTTCATTCGGCAGCTGCACACGTGTTTCCAGGAGGGCTTCGGCCTTCTCCTTGCGGACCACACTTGTGAAAGTGTCCAGGAACCTGGCGCGAAAAACATCCCACGTTGTGAGGTTTCGCTCTTGATTCTCGAACCAGGTCCGAGCGGCGTCTTCTAAGGCAGAATAAACGCGCCGAAGCTTGTCGTCGTTGCTCCAGTGATTGAAGTTGGCGACCCGGTCATACGCTTCTAGCCAGCTTTCCGGATCTTCAACTGATGATCCGCGGAATGTTGGCGGCTCTTTGGGCTGCCGGAGCACGATTGGTGCAGGCGGCACGGGGGTGGTCATCGTGCCTGCGGTTGAAGTCACAGTCTTGGTTTTCCTGGTGTTTTCTGGCAGAAGTCCGTGTTCTGGCTGTAGTCCCTGCTGCCTACGGCTGGTTCGACGATGAGGGTTGTCCTTTGCGTCGTCTTCTTTGCGGGTTGGGCTGGGTTCACGGCTTGACGGGGGCGTCCGGAGCATGAACGAGCAGCACCTCCACCAGATGTCACGTGGTGGTGACGTCGACGAAGGCAGCAGGCGACGTGTCCAAGATGAAACTGTTTATTAGGCCGAACTTGTGGCCGGTAAACGGAAGGTTAGTGTACAGCAATACACACGGTATGCACTGATAGCGGCGAACAGAGCGTCGGCCGTCGATAAACTGACAAGCGGTGAAGCGCGTCGGCATTTATACGCGTGTCATCGAATATTCCAGCCCTATCGCTGGTTGTCGCGAAAGCTCTGGAATAAGCTGGCGTGTTCGCGTCTTGCGCAACACAACGATCTACAATAATCGTAAAGCTTCTAGAAAAATGAGGCGCGGTTTGCGCTGACCATTGCTTACAGTCTTTGTGGGCGTAAACCGAATACAGTAAAAGTATAATACGAAACGCGCGTGGCAATATCAATGAGAACCAGGAGCGTAGCCAGAAATTTTTTCGGGCGGGGGGGGGGGGGGGTTCAACCATGTTTTATGTACACCCGTTGACAAAATAAGCCGGGACGCGCGAGCGACGACCGCAATCAGATAAAACTGCATCGCCGCGCCATCTGACGTGGAAAGTGCGTGTGCGCGTCCTTTCAATCTCGCAGCCGTATCTTTTTATTCGCTTGCAGCGGACCAGCGATCACATGTAGCGTTTTGCACTAGGCGTCGCTTTCTTTCATCAATTCGTGACGCGCTCAATTCGGCGGGGGCACGATGGCGGTAAAGTGTACGCGGCTCGCTATGCCCTGATTAAAGAGATAGCATATCTTGTCTCAGTAGCAAACCGGTGCCATACACATAATTACTTCTCTTCTCTGCACGTTCGTTTTAGTTGAAGCGTACCATGCAATGCTGAAACACGAAAGAGAACACCGAAAACGAAAAGGCGTTCAGCCGAAACAATGCTTCATTTTATTAGCATAATATAACAAGAGGCAAACAGGTGACCTAAGGTTGCTCATGTAACAAAATAGGCGAATGAACTAGAAAAAAAAGAAAAGAAAAAACGGTGGCTGTAATCGGCGAGGTCATGAGTTGGCCTTGAAAGAACAAAAAAGGAAAGCAACTGAGGGCTAGCGAAAAATAGCAACGGCGAAACTTATCACCTCTGTCCCCTTCACCCCCTGTATAACAAAAATTTAATAGTGCGTGAAGTGGCCATTCACGGAAATAATGTCAGACATCCTTCTCGGCATAGATTTGTATAGCGAGGTGACATAAGTATTAAGTTGTCATTAAAAACAGTGAAACAGTTGCATCATCGTGGTCACACTCTGACACTGATCGGCAAGTTTTCGGACAGGATAACAAACGATGCACATCTTCGGAACTATTTGCTGTGATCACGCTTCTTCAGAGCTTGCTATATCCTCTATAGAGAGCATGTAAATCACAACGCGTTTCGCCTGGCTGCAGAAAGTTACAAAAACAAGTGGCAGCAGTGATGAACTCAAAAAAGCTTAGTGACAGCTCAAAAGAACTTAGCGTGTTCATCAGTGAGTTCCCTGCTTCTCTGAACTCTAAGTGTGGGCTCTTCGAACCACGTTAAAACGAGAAGGACGCTTGAGCTTCGCCTTCTCCATAATTAGCCTCAACGTGCCGTGAGGAAAAAGAAAGCCTGTGCGCGTAACATCGAACACATTTTTGCCACGCAGAACGCGCTGATTTTTCGTGCACTACCAACGACGCTTACGTATAGACACCGACACCGGAATTTATGCGAAAGGAGCTTTTAACACCAGCGCGATAAACGAAAAGTTCGGCTGCTCTGCGTTGTCTGTGAAGCGAGCCGCGTACACTTCACCACCACCATGCCCCCCGTCAAACTGAGCGAGTCACGGATTGAAGAAAGAAAGCGACGCCTAGCGCAAAACGCTACATGTAATCACTGATCCGCTGCAAGCGAGTAAAAAGATATGGCTGCGAAATTGAAGGGACGCGCATGCGCACTGCCCACGTCAGATGGCGCGGCGATGCAGTTTTATCTGATTGCGGTCGTCGCTCGCACGTCCCGACTTATTTTGTCAACGGGTGTACGTTCGGGTGTGTGTTTGTATGTGCGCGTGTATATATACGCAAGCAAAATTGAAAAATTTCGGGGGAGGGTTTGAATGTAGCTTTGCGTACTTTCCATTTTTGCAACCTCGTAACAACAACGGCTTTAGTTTGTCAAATTTACTTTTCATGTCTTATTACGCGACACCCATTTCAAGTAAATTTCTTTAAATTACATTAATCAAAGCAAACTTTATCATTAAACTATAACAAAATATTTGCAGCGAAAGAGCTGACGTTTGAGCGAGTTGATACTGATTTATATCGAATGCGCAATACTAGTCGAAGACGACAAAGAAACACCTCGAGCCCAATTAGTTTATTCAGAAACAAAGCAGCACGTACGCACTTTAGCATCGCAAACGGACTTGGTGTTGAGACAGAACAAATCAACACGTGGCGAACTCCGTGAACCCACTACGATATTTACACTTGCATGCTAAAAAAACACATAGCCTATAAGAGAACTTTAACAGGCTTTACGACACGTGCAGCGCAGGAAGAGGAGTTCCCTGTCTGATAACAGATAACACACTTATCGTCCACTTCTCTTATATGGAAGGTCCTTCTTATTGCTCTGTTGCTTTTTTTCTCTCAGTGTCAACAAAATACGTGTTTTCGTGGAGGGTGTGGTATAATTCAACGCGCACACGTTTAATCGACCTTGAAAATACCTGCGGATGCACCGCATCTTCGACGGGCACACGCGTTTCTCAACATTGTGCTTGGTCGATGGAATAAACTACGGAATAATTCTCGAAAGCGCGCAAACGATGCTTCATTAACTACTACTCTCTCTCAGCACTGATGGTCATAGTGGCAGTAAATCCAGGAGACGAATCCATCTGCTGCTTGCATGGTAGCAAAGAAGTATGCTAATGACAGTGCCAGCGCTGGCCTTTTTCGCCGCGCCCTATTCTCCTTCAGTGTGTACTTGCATTTACAGGAACTCATTTGACAGGTTAGAATCATAACATGGCCTACATCTTTGGTTGTCACGTCACTTCAGTTGTGACAGTTATATATTTTTGTCATGATTTTTTCTCTTTATGTTAGCCTGCAGGTGTTTATGTACTTCGTCCCTAATTTCCTAGCCGTATTATGTCATCTTCACAGATATCGCCGCAGCGAACGTATCAGTGCACTGCTACAGTGACAACGTATCGGTGAAGAGAGAAGCAGTGCCCTCTTTCGAACTGGATGAAGCTTCGGATTGGGCGACGGCTAACCTGACGCTTGAACAGGGCACACAATGTCAACTGCGAATTGAAGTCATTAGAGGTAGTGGGACGAGCGGGACGATGGCCATTGCAAGCATCAAAGTTACCAAGTCGGACACAGGTAAGTAGCAGAGCTCATCACGTTGAACACGAGATAAAAAAATCTTGCTTGCCGAGATACGCACAAGTACGTGCAATCAATGGGCTTCACAAGATTTCGAGAAAAACGTGGAGCATTCAATAAACGTCAGCGTCTCTTCCGAAAGCCCAAACAGGGCAGTGATAGAAGGCACTTAATTGTTCTCGCAGGTGATCATATCTTTGTAATTTAATAGACGTACTAGGCAATTGCATTTTTGGCGGCTTCAAGACCAAGTTCGAATTTTTCGTGCAGAAATGTCTCCATTCTTTTGAAATCTATAGACATGTTACTTTTTCGTAGACGTCTAAACGTGCTGAGGGGCGCTAAACTTTTCATGCTTGGACAATTTTTTCACCATAATCTTTCGAGGAGTAACATTCAACTACTGACATTTTGAAAGATCTGGTTTTGTAAATTGCCTTTATTTTGCTAAAACGCACAGCCGTTTAAGAATTGCTAGAAAGGCAAAAGCAGTTTAATTCTCGCTAACGGGATAATATTCACCCCTCGGAAGCTCTTCTAAGAAAGTATAGTGCATAATTCACGGCAGCAACTAAACCCACTCTGACGCCACATGAAGGCGTTTTACAAGTATGAGCAACTTTGTTCAATAGCAGTTATTGAATTGAGTTTTGTCATATCACGGTACATTTTTATTTTAGCCTAAGATAAAGCTCTCCAAATGATGTTATCATCTCTAAAAAAAATCAGTTACTCCGGTTGGGCGAGTAGGCCTCGTAGAGTCTCCGAAGCCGATACGTGGCCTATATTTCTGCCTAAGTCCTGGTAATTTTCCTGTTTTTTTTTTTCGAAGGTAAGTACGATTTTCTGGTTGCATCTTCTCCATAGAGTAGCTAAATCATAAAAACGCAAATAAAACTACCATTCAGCGGTTCGATCCTACTCGAGAGGAAAGTCACATGTGGCGTTGCACTTCCTACAGAAGACAAGGAACCGTGTACAAGACAAAAACTATGAAGTACAACAAACGGAAGTGATTTCTCAGACGCAGCAACCAGTACATACCACTGTTTGTCATAAAGTGAGCATTAAAATTAGAAGTTTATGTCGCGGGCTCACTGAGAACATTTACTTGTCTTTTTCTTCATTATTTTCGTACCTGTACCTTTTCTTTCCGATATGTAGAGCAATCTATCTTCATCTTGGAGCAGATATTTATACATCATCACACAAGATATTCCCAGGGAGAAAAATAAACGAAGGATGAAGCGCTTCTCTGTGTCCCCTCGCGTCATCCTTTGTTTATTCTTCGCACTGTCAGTATCTTGCGCTATGGCGTACCGAATGGCCCAGACCTTCACGTTAATTCATACATCCTCAGTGCGTTACTCAAAAACACATGGTCACTGACTTCATAAAAATAATTTTATCTCCGTTATTTCAGATGCTGATCAAAAACCAGTTTCGGACTCGGCAGGTGAGCATGAAGGATGCACGCACCATGAATCAAACGTAACGATGGTTGCACATGTCACCATATGTCACCACGTCCTTCTAGCTTGACCTCGGTCTTTCGTCAAACTACAATAAAACATTTATTGTCGAGTAAGAAGTTGGAGTAATAATAATGATAATGATAACGGTAATAATAATAATAATAATAATAATAATAATAATAATAATAATAATAATAATAATAATAATAATAATAACAGAGCGCTGGTTTTATGTGCCAAAACGAGAATATTGTCACGTGGTCCTGACGTGGACAAAGGCAGCAGTCGGCTTCTTGAAGGTGAAACTCTTTATTTGGCCGTACTTGTGGCCGCGAAACGAAAACTCAAATTACAGCATAGCAATGCGCGCTGTACACTGATGTCGGTGCACAGAGCGTCGGTCGTCGATAAACGGATCCGCCGTAACGCGCGTCGGCCTTTATACACGCGGCGTCGAACATTCGAGCGTTATCGCTGGGGGCCGAGTTTCTCGCAGAAAAAACTCAGCTGTTCGCGTGTGCGCGCTCAAGCCGAACAAATGATCCGAAAACTATCCAGAATACTCTCAGACATACATTCTAGCGCGGCTTGCGCAAGGCAGTTTTAGCACGTGCAATACGCTGGCAACATAAAACATGGAAAGGAGCGTGTGTGGCAATATCATTATGAGGGACGCCGTAGTGAAGGGCTCCGGAAATTTCGACCCCATTGGGCTGTTTAAAGGGCCCCTCACCAGCCTCTCAAAATACAAAAAACAAGCTCATTATTCTCTCCTGGTGTTTCTCGTCTTTCTTGCACATTTTCGTGACGCAGACAGTGATTCCCGTGACGTGTATAGTATACATGCTCTCGATTGGTCCATATACGCGAAATATCAGATGTATTGTCTCCTGCACTGCTTTGCCATGCAGCAGCCCATCCGTTCTTCCTTGTCTCATATTACTATCGTGCGCGATCAACTGATTTCACTTCATTTTGTGTGTTTCTGACTGCCCAAGCTGCGATAACAGCGTGTAGCCGAGCACAGCGAAATCCTGATAGGCTCGAGCGCTTAGTGCTGACATTTTTCACGTGCTTTTATGAAATAAGCGGCTATGAGGATACATCGCCTGTGCGAAGGGTAGCGAAGGGGAGGAGGAAACCAATCCCTTGTCTTTGAACGCGGGTTGGTGAGGGGCCCTTTAACGTGTACCTAAATCTAAGCACATAGGCTTCTAGCATTTCGCCTCAATCGAAATGCGACCGCCGAGGCCGGATTCGATCACCCGTGTTTCGGTTCATAGAAAAAGAAATATATGTATATAACAATATTTAGTCAATGCGTTCTAGTTGCGCCTAAGTTCTAGCAGGGCTGCGTATGTATGAATGCTTAAGCAAGCTAAATTCGAAGCTTAAAAACTATACTGGGGAAAGACTTTGTCAAGCTAACACTAATGCTGGTTTTAGCCTATTGGCGATCAAACTATACTCTTGCGATGCGCTCGCTGTCACGCTGTTGAGTCAGGTCACACACATTGTGGCGGTGACATTGAATTATTCACTGTGGACAACATTGCGGAAATTCTATGCAAGAACATTTCAGACGTATAACTACTTTGATGCAATTCGCTAATTGATCTAGCTAACTTAAACAATAGCATGTCTGTTAAGACAGAAGCGCGGCTTCGGTTTTCTGAATGTACATTGTGCTTTAAAAAACTGAAGCGCTCTTTGTGTAAAAGCAAAATGCCCAAATTTTCGACCGGCATAAATGGCCTCTAATATCGCGGTTTGTTTTTTGTCACACAGAGCACTCCAACACCTAAGTCACGGAAAGTAAAGCTTAAGGGGCATGTGGTTTCGTGGTACGGGGTTTGGTACCTGCGATGTAGTGGTACCTGTGGTTTTGTACGACATATTTTTTTCAGAAATTATTATGTGCCGCGTAATTTAGAGCGTCTCAATTCCAGGGAGGCTACCGTCAAACATTTTTGCATCCCTTTCTGTTATCTACATTCGCACTGGCTTAAAAACACATAGCGATATTAAAACGCCCGAGAATTGCAGAAGAGCAACCTTGACAGAAGCTTAATCGGTAGAGCATAACTGAAGTAAAGTAGAACCAATGGGTTCTGCTCCACCCAATAGTTAGCTGTAATGCTTGTGCGTTTATTTCCACTACCTTGTCATTAGCCCTTTGATTGAAAAGCGTGCCTAATTTCGCCAATATTTTCTTCAGTTTCATAGTTTCATTGTTTCATCAAGTTGTGTCTATTTTGTGAAAGCTATCGTATGCTAAAACAATGATACGTGCAACCGCGCTAAAATGCTGGTTAGTAAATACATATTGAAAAAAAATGGAATGCTAGATTATCACGTCTACCTTTATCTTTACCATGACTGTGCCGTAATGCAGTGCGGTGCACATTCGAGGACGGGACGACATGCGGATGGAAAACAGATGGCTCGTCAGTGAAATGGGTACTGAATGAACCTTCAAAACCAATCCCTGACTACCCTCGATTCGACCATACTTTGAGAGCTTACAGAGGTAAGTGTAGGGTGCAGCTATCTCCTCTAAGGCCTCTCAATTGACTCCTCCCCTCCTGTCTTCGTAGCTGATGTCTCTGCAAGGTGACATACTGAGCAACTATAATTTTATCCTTGCTACAGGACGCTTCATTTTTGCTTCCATCGGCCAAAACAAGTCGTTCGGAACAGCGGAGCTAAAGAGCCCAGATTTGGAATTGAACGCCACTGGTGGAGCCTGCCTCAGCTTCTGGCATTTCACTGTGCACGACAAGCGAGCCCAGTGAGTAGCATGAAAGCATGCAGTTGCCCCCCTTTTATTCTTTTTCAGAGATTGTCCGTTAGTTTTGCGGGTACACAGCTAAAGCGTATCGCAAATGCGAGAGCTAGACCAGAAAAAATATTCCTGCACGGGATAATTGATAAATCTGACATCAAAAATCCATATTAGTATTTAGTAGGGAGGAAAGATAATAAACGGTCAGAGAAAAAAAACAATGCAGTTATAAAAAGTAACAAATGTTATCAAAATTAACATACCAAAATATTATATAAAAAACAAACGTCTTCAATAAAGCATGCTGTGGGGCAAGCTTTATTGCAAGGTGCTTACATCATTAAGCAAGGTGCTTGCGCAAAAGAAACACGGACGAGAAGGGGACAAGGACGGGCGCAGATCCGTGTCCTCTTCTCGTACATGGTTGTTATGCGCAAGCACCGTGGTTAATATAAAGGTCTCCTTCGCTTACACCATAGGCTCCCCAAGCACCGCGTAGTGGCGCTGCGACTCTTGACAAGCAGCGCCATCTCTGGTAGAAAATAGAAACTGAGAATATACGTAGCGAGTTTTCCCCTCTCTCCGCCGCGCTGCCGCTCGCTTCCGTGCACGTGCAGAGCTCTCGCGCTGCACTTGCAGCGCCTCGCAATGTACCGCTTGAAAAAGAACTCCCAGCTGGAGAGGCACTTCGAAAAGCGAACGTAATCAAATCATAAAAGTTCGTTAATCACGTTTACGATGTGGAGCAGACGGTAGACGACAACGAGGCCCGACTTAACGGGAAATGCATTTCCGAAGTCCGCGATATTGTCGTGAACGACGGTATATGTCGAGGTAAGCTTCATTCTGTCATACGTTAAAAATACCTAATGGTCTATATGCATTGAGAAATGAAGCCACGCACACGATCGATGCTCCACGTTGTCGACTATGAAAAACATATGATTGTTGTTTTGATGAGAATGCTGGCAGTAGCAGACGCGTACTGTCATGAACGGACTTTCGCGGCATGCAAAAAAAAAAAAAAACGAAAAAAAAAGAAACAAAGATTACACGGCCATGGAACTTTTTAATAATAATATCTGGGGTTTTACGTCCCAAAACCACGATATGATTATGAGAGACGCCGTAGTGGAGGGCTCCCGGAAATTTAGACCATCTGGTGTTCTTTAACGTGCACTGACATCGCACAGTACACGGGCCTCTACCATTTCGCCTCCATCGAAATGCGACCGCCGCGGCCGGGATCGAACCCGCGACCTTTGGGTCAGCAGCCCATGGAACTTTTAAAAGGCCTGAGAAGGTTAGAGACATCACCCGCTGACTTAGCCGCGGGGCAGCTAGCTTAGCTTTAACCGCTGCGAAGCAAGTTGAACTGCTCGCCTCGTTTCTTTTTGTCTTTTTTTTTTTGGTTCTCGCGTCGTGCTTGCACTCCCTTTTATGAGAATATCGACTCTACAGGTGTATGAGACCTGCTGCGCGAACACGGCTTAGCGTGAGAGGTGCCGAATGTCAGGCGCGATGTGGTATCGGGCGCGCGAGGAGCTCGTGCGGTTAGCGCACACGTAAACGCACACTCGAAGCGCTGTACGGAGCGTAACACGCGCACACGCGGCGCGCGTTAAAGAAAACCGCACAATCTCCGATGGTGGCAATTACAATTGATGTATTAAGTGCCAGTTTGATTCAGCGGCTTAAATATATACCACCCTAATAAATCGACAAAAACAGAACAAACCTGCAAAACGATGTCAAAGTTTGCTGAAAATGCACAGACGTTCGTTCCGGCGCAATGATGCAGCCTTCCCGACGCGTCAGTTGCAGGCGGCGAACCTTTGACAATGTGCGGAGTTTAATTGAAAGCAACCTACACCACAACGCTAACCGTCATAGGCGTGCGCAGGGTTCCCCTTCAGGGGGGGTGACGGCTCGTCGCAGCGCCCCCCTTCCCTATTAAGCCCATGTATGGGGCAGACTTTGCGCCCCCCCTTCTTAGGTGACTACGGGAGGCGGCCGCCCCCCCTGCCCCCCCTCGTGCGCACGCCTATGCTAACCGTGGTATGGCGTATGTGAGTGTAGACATCCAACAACGACAGAGCTGGGTCTCACAAACACAAGGAATCAAAACACAAAGTTGTTTCAACATACAACCGTAACTGGACTTTCACAATGCGAGGAGTCGGCGAGCAATCAATACTGCGGTCGTTGCATGCACGCGCCGCGTTACGTACTGATTCAGGTAGTCGAAACAAACGATTTCACGCGAAGAACTGAGTCAGCAACGTAAGGTGAGACAGAGCTAGAACGTTATTATTTCAACTGCGACGATCCACGCTTGTGTACCTCCTCTCTCGTACGACTTGTCCGGAAACCGATACAGTTTTTCACGTGGATTGTGTGCCTTAGTACTGTCTGCACTGTTGTCGCACACAGCAATACTTCGGACCTCGCTTCCGCTTTCGTTGGGTCACTTCTACCATCGCGGAAATGCAGCTTCGCAGGCAAGCTTGCCAAGCTCACGGCACAGCGCCTAAGTTCCCCGCACCGACCGATGGACGCGTGCGCCCGTGTGCCGCCGCTGTCGGCTGTCGGTGAAACAGGCAGAATCGGCCACGCCCTCTGCCGCGCCTATCCCCTGTTTCGCCAGCGCTTGCCGCCAGAGCCGCAGCGCGGCGCTGTCTTCGCTTCCCAAAATTGAGGCTGGGCTCCGTATGTAACACTAGGACATCTATTTCACTTGTACAATGTTCTGGCTGAATAACAACCAGAACATTGTACTTCCAGAATTGTAGCGAGCTCCACAATAACAATGTAGGCGTTGACAAGACAGAAAGCAATAGTTAGTCGAGGAGTAGAGAAAGTTACGGGCATGAGCATAGCTTGCATCAAAACGGGCGAAAAAATAAGTGTGATAAGCCTGCACTGTCTCCGCAGCCGTTTGAGCTGGATTCGTGGTCAGAGCAGAAACGCGTGTAAACGAAAAATAAAGCGAAAGAAAACGCTATGAATGTTCATACATACGCGTAAACTAATGAAATAAATAAAAAAATATCGGTAGAAAATTGCTGTCTCACACTGGTACAATAAATGCAATGCAACTAGTATTGTTCAAATATTATGACATGGTTGTGACTTGTGAAGAACGTCGCAGCCAAAGCGGTAAAGATTGAACTTTTTGATGCGCGAGCTGTCGGCCAGGAAAACAAAGTGCTCACAGTATGACAGCATCAAGCATGATCGTCGACCGTTGAGCATCTGATAAACAGATCTAATGCGCTGGGTTTTTATAGGTCAGTCGCGGCACATTGTGACGCAACCACTGGTGCTCCGTGTGTTCCAGAATGTTCTCCAATGTTCCCGCAATGTACTGTTGTGTAATCGTAGCAATTGAAGACATTCGAAAATGTGCCAGTACACTCAACTGTGGCTTTCACCAAGCGATAACGCGTCTGCCACCGTCGGTAGTGGAAACCTCCTTACACTGAAAAAAAGAAAATCTATTACCTGTGTCAATATCTCGCAATTACGTTATGTTTTGTATATTTTATTGCCTCAACTTCAGGTGTACTTAATAGTGTGTAGCATGTACACCGATCTTGTCTTCTTTCACGCCGGTATTGGTTGGCATGTGCTGCTTGCTTTTGCTATCCGTCCCCAACGTGCAGTTACGTTCTAAACGCATCCCTGTAATCATGGTCCAGAATGTCATATTGTATCAACAATATTGCGCTGATTTCAGTTGCACGTGAATACATATACCACAGGCGTCGATATAGGTCTGCAAGTCTTTTATTTAGTTTACAGTCCCCAACGTACTTTTACGTTATAGAGATAGAGGGAGGCATGGAATAAGAAAGGCAGCGCGGCCAATAAGGCGCCCATCTGGTTTCCGGCCCTGCAGCGGGGGAACGGGGGATACAAAAAATTACAGCATATCCACGAAGTGAATAATGATGAGTGGGCGAAGTTGTGGGGGATCATTCGGGTAACCATGAATCCCCCCCGTACATGCCCACTCGGTCATGCAAAGACGGGACACGTCATGACGCGAGCCCTGGCCGCCTCTGGATCGGCTTTCCGGCGCTGCCGTGCCGCTGCAACTGCGCGAGCCCTCGCTGCCTCTGGATCAGCTTGCCGACGCTGCCGTGCCGCTGCAGCTTCGCGAGCCCTCAACTCCGGGTCGGCTTGCCTGCGCTGCCGCGCCGCTGCAGCTTCACGAGCCCGCAAATCTAGATCCGCTTGTCTGCGTCGCCACCGCCTACTTCTCTCTCGCAGAACTTGAGAGCCCGTGCTGCAGCCGCTTTGCGAGCCCCTCCGCTCCACCGCCTTGTCTTCTTCGTTATTCATAGCAGTAGTAGTAGTACCGAAGCGCACTGAGTGACGACCGTCGAAAAGAGAGAGGAAGCGCGCCGAGAGCCGAGAGTGGAGCAAGCGCGCCGAAGATTGGAGCGAGCGCCGCAGAGTCATCTAGTGGGCGCCATGCAAATCAAATGAGAGCACAGCTGCGCCTCTAGCGGGAGCGGCGAGTACTAGCGTGGCTACACCGGGGGACTGATGTACAAGACTCGACCTTAAGGAGCTTCTCCCCTAAAAGAGAATGTGCTCTGGAACGCGCTTCTTGTTTATCGTCATCAAGCATCATCGTCATCGTCATGGCGTACAATGGTTACCTTGCATGTGCTGTGCCGTGATGGCAGCGTCGTCGTCATCGCACTAGCGTGGCTGCGCCGAGTGACACCGGCGGGAGTGATGGACAAGAATAGGCCTTTGCTGTGATCTCATAACTGCTTTCGCTGTAGAATACAAGTGAACACGTCAGAGTGGACAACGCACGTCAACCAGTTCGGGAACCATTGCACCAGTTCTCGATGACATTCGAGGGCAACAGTCGAATCAACACCTATTGGTCAGGATGGCGGCCGGTGTTTGAAAACGATGAGATGAATTGACATTCCTCCGGTGCGTCAATGCTGCTGTGTATAATAATATAGATCCGCAAATACTGCTAGCAGGGCGTCCAGTATCTTCTCATATCAAACAGGCGATGCCGCCATCGTAGTGAAAACACTTCCACGACTGGTTGCACTATAGCGGTGACCTCCTTATCTTCCTGGCAATTTATGTGCAGTAGAGCGTCTCAGTTAGCAAGGTCCTGAACAGGTCTAAAGAAACGGGCTTGATGGCAATAGTTGTGCCGATACATTTCGTGCAACGCAACCATCTTACTTCAAAAGCAGATGTGGGTAAACGACAATATCTCAAAGATAATTTTCGTTATTTTAAGTTAAACCCCCTTGAATGATTTCTTTTTCCATGGTGACGAGTGCGAGCAAGACCAGTAAAACTG
>JALIZH010023252.1:0-33404 GCA_030522465.1 Rhipicephalus appendiculatus | reverse complement strand
CAGCTGCTGTGCCAGTTTCCACGTGATCATAGAAGGGCGGTGGAGAGCTTTGGGCTGCACGGAGCCCGTGCGCCGTGACGTCGCTACAAGCGCCTCAGTATGTTGACGGCGCCTACCGCTGTTTACAAACATGGAATAGGTCTATAGGAAAGGTCGGCATGCAGTACTTCCTCGCCGCCAGGCGCCAGGTGCATGGTCGCGGCGCGCTTACTTCTCCAACCCATAATGGAGGACGGCGAGCGTCGATTTCCTCCTGCCTCGGTGATAAATTACAGGCATGCCATACAGCGTGACCACTCCCTCCAGGAACACTGATTTTCTCCGTGTTTGGCTCGGCTGCGTGCGTATCAGCATTGGCTTTCTGCTTTGTGCCGCCGATGCCTCCTTTGGCTGGTTTCTGCTAACGCGGTATGAAGGAAGGAATGGGACGGTGCAGGAATTGGCGACCGCCACCTGGTTTTTGCGACCATGTACATGTCGTCTTCTAACACTCCTTCCGCACCTTTTTCTCGGTGTTAAATAATGAGGGGCTAAATAAGTGAAACATCTGCACGACTGCTCTATGAGACTGGAGTTCTAACACACTTGAGGTCCTGCGCATTTTATTGCTTCGTTTATTTCTATACTCGCAATGCGCTTTGGGATTCACCTTATGGCACGCCGCCATAAATTGGTAACTGTCGCCGATATCAAGACGAGTAGTTAGCTCAGTTATGAAAGCTATTCCTGTGAAAAATTCTCATAGGGACGGTACATTCGAGGTTGAACGCAGACTGCCCATTCAAACAATGCCAAAAGAAAAGGTCATGACCAGTGGCGTAGCCTGGGGGTGGCACCCCGGGCCCATGCTCCCCCCCCCCCCGATCTTTTTTTCCATGGCACAGAGCCCAAAATGACACTCGACCACATCTGCCTGCTCGGCCCCCCACTTCAGATGAAGGGGGTGCCACCCCCCCCCCCTTTCCCCGCGAAATAAATTTCTGCCTACGCCCCTGGTGATCACGTTTAACCTTTTACCCAATGTCAAGAAGTCTAAATCACAACCGCCTCTGCCTGAAAATAGAGAATAATCCACGTGGGAGGACGTTAACACACCACGACTCTTCACTTCACTTTTCATGCTCAGGCATGGGAAGAAAATTGCAAAATCCACACCTGTATGCCCGGCCGACTCTTTGGTTGTATGTGCGCCTTCCGCGGGCTCTTGGAGCGACGCTCTTTTAAATGAACGCGCACACACGCACACGCACACGCACACACGCACACACAAACACACATACACACACAAACACACATACACACACAAACACACATACACACACTGCCGTCGTCATTGGGAACCCCAGACTGAACGTTCTTTGTTTGGGTGAGGGTTGTGCCTCTTGAGCTGGGGCGCGCATCAAGAAAGGCTGAGGTTCCGAGCGAAAGGTGCGTCTCCCATTTCGGCTCCTATTTCCCCCCGCTTTGCCCATGTCTTCTCACGTGTCTCTGAAAAGCCAGCTGAAGTCATGCCCCGCCTTTAATCTTGCGGCGGCAGAAAGAATGCGCGGGCCCCTAAGCTCCAGAATCGAAAGTATTTTCGACCCGAAGGAGGGCAAAACGCCGAGTATCAAGAGAGGTCAATGAGTGGGGACGGCAGCTTTCACTTCATCCGCGCTGGCATACGCACGCACGCGCTGACACACACACGTTCTCGAGTTTGTGTGAGCCTCCGCCCCCCCTCTCCTCCACACACAGACACACACTAGATCTGCGGTGCGACACACGCTTGGCAAAAAAGTCGGCAGTACTCCTCTTCTTTTCTTTTCTTCTTTCTTTTTTTTGCGATCTCCCACTGCGACAAATGAGCTGACAAATCTGCGCGGCATGCCACTGTGTACGTGCTGACCGCCACCGAACAAACATGCATGCGGGCGCCGGACAGAGGGTGCGGGACCGGGAATAACCGAGGCCGACACAGGGAAAGGACAGCCTTTCCCGCGGCCGCTTGTCCGGTCACTTCAGTCAGGCCGGAATGAGGGGCCACCGCTACGTTCTAACCGCGAACGTGGACAATGAGGGACATCGCGAAGAATGGCGTCTCAAATGGCACCGTTTTTCCGGAGCGCACGCACTCCTTTGCATGCACGCAGCCAAACAATGAGAAAAAGAGGACACACCGCGGCTGTCGTCGACGGGGGGGGACTGGGTGCGGGGCGGGATAAAATGGAACTGCGGGAAATTTGAAAGGAACTCGAAGCTCCAGCAAATGTGGCCGGCGAAAAGGGGCTTGCATCCCCTCTTGTTGGCGTCCTCTCGCTCAAAAGGCGGGGACTTTATCTCGGTAAGTCCCAAAGGCAGCCGGGAGTCTATTGATGATGTCTCCTTGGCGCCGAAGCCGCTGCCGGGTTGGCACCGAATTGTGTAGACTTGGCTCGGCTGCGTGCGTATCAGCATTGGCTTTCTGCTTTGTGCCGCCGATGCCTCCTTTGGCTGGTTTGTGCTGACGCGGTATGAAGGAAGGAACGGGACGGTGCAGGAATTGGCGACCGCCACCTGGTTTTCGCGGCCATGTACATGTCGTCTTCTAACACTACTTCCGGACCTTTTTCTCGGTGTTAAATAACGAGCTCTATCACGTACTACCCATACGGGGGAGCGCACTCCTCAAAACAGTGCTTTCACTTCGCTGTTAAGCATAGGTCGGCAAACTCACTCATGAGTCGACTCACTCAGACTCAGATCGAGCCGTGAATCTGAGTCTGAGTGAGTCCGGGTGAGTAATATTTTGGTGAGTTTGAGTCCGAGTGAGTCCAGGTTGAGAAAAATTTTAGTGAGTCTGAGTCCGAGTGAGTCCGGTTGAGGCAAATTTCCGGTTGAGGCAGGACTCGGGATCAGTTTCAACCACTGCCATTGTGCCATGCACTTAAGTTCCTCTCTACAAGTGTTCTTACGTTTCACCCCCATCGAAATACGGTCGCCGTGGCCAGCAATCAAACTCGCGTCCTGCAGCAAGAAAGGGAACTCTATATGTCACCGGCTGTATGGAATGGGGCGGTGAGAGCGGCTCGCACGGTGTTTAACAGAACATGCACCGAGTAGCCCTTCGCACTCGGGTCATTTTATCTCAATAGAGACACCAAAGGAAGCGCGAATCCTTTGTCGCGTTCCCAGTGTCCTGCTGTGACCGCTCACCTCCGCTCCCCAAAGCGCCAACAGGCGGGGTGCGGTGAAAACACTCCTTCGCACTTCGAGTCTCTTTGTGTTGTGGGCGTGACGGCGGTATCCCCGTCTGTTGGACTTCAGATACTTCACTGCGGGCCTTCGCCCTTGCGTTTAAATTTTCGAGGCTTAGTGCAAGGGCTGACTTTCCACACGAACAGCTCCATCTTCCGCATTCTTGTGCAGTCCGGGATATACTTGAAAGAAAGGAAGCCGTAGCATACAGAATCACGGTCTTGCAGTAACAAGGGAAAAGCAGAGATGCTCTTTATTAAGCACTTTTTGTTAAGCTTTGAGGTGGCAGTACAACCACCACCTTTTATAACCACAAAATATCACGTGACAGTGGTGTGACTATGGTAACGCGCATGCCATTTGTTGGGCTAGCTGCTGCCTTCTTACTTTTTTAGTAGAACTTGTGTGTAGTGGGACTTCACCAATTTTTGTGGCACATACACGTTTATGATGATGATAGTTTTCTGATAGGCCGCACAGATTTTTGTAACATGTAACCATTTGTTGCGCTAACTGTTGCTTTAATTTTTAATGGACCAGTGGTGAGCAGTGGAACTTATCCTTGTCTGTGCGCATACCCGTTAATGATGCCCACAAGCATTACCACTGATCCCGGACGACATGAAAGGCTCGACCAAGAACAGCTTCGCTGTTACAAATTCGATGCGGCTTACTTGATGCTTCACGTGAACAATTAAGAAGATTTTGCGGCGAGAAAGACAGACCAAAACTTTTATCTGCTTAGATGCAGTAAGTGCGTCCCCCCCCTTCACCCTCGTGAGGAAGGGTGCACGAGCTCATGATCATCATCCTGGTCCATACCCGTGTTTTCGAGCCCGTCCACGGTGTGTCAACTGCTTTCCGCTACAAGGGACAATACACACCGTTCGTCGCTGCTACCGCAACGGCGGCGATGCTATCTACAAAGGCAAACGGCAAACGCCCCGCTGTTGCTTTCAGAGCTGGTGCTTCGCCCGTTCGCTATAGTCGCACGCATATGCCCATGCCTGGCTTCAGTCAACGCGAATCGCGGTCCGTGTGACAGGGGACATTCTGTGCAAACCCCAAAGAGCAGTCGCGTACCATCCACGCCCCGAACGCACAATGCATGAACCAGATATCGATCACCGAAAAGTGGCAGACCCGGTGTTTCACGCCCTTTGCACTCGGCGGCTGTCTGTAACAGATGCAGGACACAACGTGAAACCGGAGACCCTCATTGGCACCGCGAATGGTAAAGAGGTGGAGCGAGCAGAATTCTCGTGGTGCTCATACCATACCTGCGCCAAGGCTGTATGTCGGAGCACCGTGTGTGACTGCGAAGGACGGAACAATGCCGCTTGCAAAATTAGGACGAGCAACGTGGCTACAAGCTATTACCTTCATAAAACAATAAAGCTTACTTACGCAGGCAGCTATTGAATATACGTTGCCGTTCATACGTTTATAATGCCGTACGAACACCGCATTCCTCACGGTCATGTTTTTGCGATAGCAATTATATGGACACTCTCGACTGCTTTTTGCCGTCGGCATAGGCGTCGCCGTCATGCCGCGTATATGAATGTATGTATATATATATATATATATATATATATATATATATATAACGAACAAAAATAATTCACAAAAATGTTTTCCGATGCGCGGAATCGAAAGGACGACTTCTCGCTCCGCAGCGCGTGACGCTAACCGCTACTCCACAGGAGCGCTTTTTTTTTTTTTTTTTTTCTTTATTAACTCCACAGGAGCGCACATGCATCAGCATACTAACGGTGAGCTACTTATATACACCATTCACCGCTGGCGGGACGCAGATCTCGGGGGAATGTCAGCGTGTTCTCTGCCTTACCAGCAAACCAGCGCGATGGCGCAAAGTGCGCGCTCGACGCCCCACTCGCTGCGATGCGTTACTCAACGTGCACTTTGCCCTGCAGGGCGTAGTCGCCTGTGCCCGTGCGTGCGTTTATCTTGGGGGGGCGGGGGGCAGTTTAACGTCGTGTGCTTTCACCAGAAAGATTCGATTTAGGTTACAGAGCGCACAAAGGTCACTTGGCTCGCTGCAGAGAAGCGCACTGTTAAGACACAATGAAGTAACCAATGTTACACTTGTTAGTTCGCGCTCGTCCTGTGTATACCTGTGCGCATGTTTCATGCATCCTTCTTGATTGATCAGTGCGTTAAGTTTCGAGCTGTGAACGTTGTTAGTTCGCGCTCCTTCCGCGTGTGTTTTTTTTTTTTTGGTGCGTCCTTTTCGCTTGAGCAGTGCGCTTCAAGTTTCGATCTGCTTGCCGTTCTTCGCGTCAAATGCCAATTTGTTTCTATCGCATTTATTGCTTCGCCCTTGTGGCGAAACTGCGACTTTTTTGGTAGAAACAATTCATTCGAAATACATTATGTAACCGTTGCGAGTGTAGTGCGCTTTTTCTTCGCCCCATTATGGCCAATCAATTTTACGTATTTTTTTTTCGTAGCCCTCCGGCGGTTTTTTCTGTACTTTTAATAAGCACGTGGAGACGCCGCAGTTATTTGCAGTTATTTTCAATAGAATTTTTTATAAAGGCAGCCCGCATGCAGAGTGTTCCTGTACAGTAACCACCCTACAATTTATTGTCTCCTGCACGTCACATTATCCCTCCGAAAAGTTACGACGTCATTTAAAACGCTCACAAGTGTAGATTTATGTAACTGCAAAAGATGTTACATTACCGTGCAGCACTGATCAAATAAAATATAAATATTCTGTGTGCGTCAAAACCATGACGTCGCCGTTTCTGCTTTCTTGTTACCATTAAGACTTACCAGTACACTATTTCCTTCTTGGTGTTAAACTGCATCTCAAAATTAGCCGGCCTCTTTTCAAATTGAGCTCCTTAGTAAGCTTTATTGGTTTGCTCGTCGTTATTGTTCCCGCCTCTGAGGACATGGTCAATAGAATTCTTTTTCTACCGCAACTCTTTAGCAGTTGTTCGCAACGTAGAATGTTCAACACCTTATATTAGTTTAAAGGGCCCGTAAAAAACCTCTGAAAATACGAAGAACGAGCGTGTTATTCTCTCCAGGTGTTTCCCTTCTTTGCGGCACATTCCGTGACGCCATCAGTGTGTTCACGTGACGTCAGGATGGTATAAGCTCTTGATTGGTCTATATATGAGAGATATCTTTTGTGAATTGTCTGCTACTATGCTTTGCCATGCAGTCAAATGCCCATTCTGCCTTGCTGCGCATGACTATCATGCGCGATGAACTGATTTCACTTCGTTTTCCTTTTGAGGCCGCGCTAGGGGATGTAGCAGCGTGTAGACGAAAAGCGCGAAATCCTGACTGGCTTAACGCTCAGTGCTGGCATTCTACGCGTTTTATGAAGAAATAAGTGGCGAGGAGGAGATAGCGCTTGTAGAAAGGGTAGCGAAGACGAGAAAGAAGCTATTGCCTCACCTTCGAAGTCGACGTGGTTTAAGGGCCCTTTAAGAAGTGTATATGTACAAAATCTCATAAGCGTACACTTTCAAATGCCGAAACATTCATATATCTTACCATGTTTTCGCACATTCTTTGCTTCATTCATTCATTCATTCATTCATTCATTCATTCATTCATTCATTCTGTAATGAAGATTACAGAATGCGTCTGAGGTCCTCCCACCACAGCTGGCGCCACCAGTCACCACACAACTGACGTACGCCGAAGCAGCAGCATGATCACGACCACAGACGTCCCGAGCACCGCCTCCGTTGCCTACTCCTGTTTACGCCACCTCGCCGCCACGACCTCCAGTCCATCGAGTCGCCAATCCCTGGCGCACAGCCGACAACCGGCCCATCTGCTTTTCGTGTGGTCTACACGGACACGTCGCACGGCTGTGCCGCCGCCGACCACTACACTCACGTGAAGACCCACGCGCATATGAATACGACCACACGTTCCCCTACGCTTCAGACCGCGAGTTGCACCCTCCGCGACCAAACCTTCGACCAGCTTCTGACCGCCGTTCTCCTTCTCCCCGTCGTCGCTCACCCTCCCGATGCGTCGACGTCCCGCTGCAACCGACACGGAAAACTAAATGGCGCAGTTCCTGAGGCAAGAACTGCGTCATCGTCGCAAAGTACAAGCCCTCTTCTTTCGCCGCCAAATGTAATCAATTCCGTTCTTGAAGGTGTATATGTACTACGTACTTGCCCTCATCGATACCGGTGCCGCAATTTCTGTCATCACCGAAAAACTTCGCCGCTCAATCGGAAAAGTGACGACGCCCTCCTTTGGTCTGTTTCTTCATACCGCCACAGCACAGCCCGTACAGCATGTCGCTGCGTGTACTGCCAGACTTCTAATTCAAGGAGTGCCCTACACAGTCGAGTTCGTCGTACTTCCGCACTGTTCCCGCGAGATTATTTTAGGTTGGGGATTTGCTCTCCCATCACCAAGCCGTCATTGACTGCGCCCGTGCCGAAGTTGCCTTTACCTCACTTGACGATCATCTACCTGGCGACGGTCCCTTTTCCTGTCGAATTTGGTCATTACTGCCCACGCCCAGATTCCTCCGCAGGATACTGTCTTGGCACCTGTGTCATGCTCCGCTGCCTCCGACGCTACCGCACTCCTCACATCTGCCCCTGCTTTCGTTCATCGCCACCTTTCACTGCTCGCATCCGCTCTGCTGACCCTTCAAGGTGGTGCGACCGACGTGCCTGTGACGACCAGATTTGTCTTCAAAAGAAAGGTATGTGCAGTGGTTCACGTATTGCGCCTGTGTTGTGCCATATCTTTTTATCATCCATTGATCGCTGTTTACATCACCATTTTAATTGTACTAACAATGACAAGGTCCTTGAAGTTTTCCGTTATGTGGACGACTTTTTAATTCTTTTTAAGTAGTGCTCAACCTCGTATGAGCTAGCGCTAAAGAGTGTTCTTGAAGAGTTTAAAAAGCATGGGAAAGGACTAACGTTTACTTATGAACGCCCACAAGAAGGTACGCTTCAGTTTTTAGACCTGCAGTTGAAGTTCAATGAATGTCACGTGTGCTGGGCGTATTCCCCGCGTGCACAGAAAGAGCTCCTTCCATACAAATCGGCGCATTCTAAGACGATAAAGAGAGGCATCGCAACACTCTGTTTAGAATCTGCGCTTCGGAAGTCGTGCATTCACAATATGCAAGATAGTTATATTCTGCAATTGGGGAGGCTTTTTTTCAGCCGGCTTCCCTGGGTGGGCCATCGTGTCTGTTGCCGAGACGCTTCTCAAGAAAATGAAGCACGGCGACTCAAAAGATGCCGCAAAGTCCCTGGTGGACAGGCAGAGGCCAGAAGTTGTTCCGTACATGCCCAAGGTCACACATAGCCTGAAAAAATTGGCTAGTTCGGTTCAACGTGCCGTTGGTTTTCTCGGCTCCAAAGAAGCTCGCTCAGCTGAGCCGTCACACCACCTGTGTGGAGCAAAAGGGGGGCTGCTTAAAGAACCACGAAAAACGTTTTGTTAAGTGTGCCAACAACGTCGTGTACGAAATTCCCCTGTCCTGCGGCAAAGTCTACATCGGCCAGACGGGGCGCTGCCTCAATGACCAACTCAGGAAACATGACAGAAATCTGAATAATAAGGAGAGAAGTCACCTCGTTGACCACTGCATGGCGTGTTCGCATTGTGAACCGCGGTTCCGTTTTGCAAAGATCCTAGGCAGAAGTAGACAAAAAATAGCTCGCGAAACATTAGAAGCGTTTTTTCATCAGGAAAGCAGATGAGGAGTGTGTAAGCGACACTTCCATTGCGCTGTACAGTGCTGGGATTCAATTTCTTTCGCGCCTTGTTTAATTTGTTTTTTTATCGCGCCTTGTTTGGTTGTTTGTTGTTGTGACGGTGCGCCTGCGCAGCTTGTTGATGTATAAAGGTGTGGATCTGCCTTTGAATAAAATCAGTTGTTAGTGTGCGCCTGTGCTCGTCTGTTCCTAGCTGTGTGTCCTGTCTGGTTGCGCTACTCACGATGGTTTCTATGCCAATCCATTCCCATTCGCGATTACGTTGCTTCGAGGCGAATGCGTCGGCTCAATAGGAATCTGTCGAAACCATCACTACGTTGGACGTTCCTGATGGAATCATCAGAGGTGCAGCGCCCTTCTTCTGTAGTTCCCTTACTGGCACTTCGACTGGCGACATTTTCAACCGTGTCATCGACGACCGCCTAAACACGCAGCAACGGGGTGAACAAATTCTCCTTGACAAATTTCGCCCAGCTTTCGTCAGCCACAGCACTTCTCTCGGCCGAACGTCGACCGTATGCCACCGGATCCACACATGTAATCACCCACCACTACGGCAGCGACCATACCGTGTATCGCCGACACAACGCCACGTCATTGATGAACAAGTGGGTCAAATGCTAAAGCACGGCGTCGTTCAACCGTCAAACAGTCCGTGGGCATCACCAGTTGTTTTAGTTAAAAAGAAGGATGGCACGATACGCTTTTGCATAGATTATCATCGGCTAAACAAAATAACACGAAAGGATGTTTATCCTTTGCCCCGGATCGTTGACGCCCTCGACTGTTTACAAGGTGCAGAGTTGTTTTCCTCCCTTCGATCTACGCTCTGGTTACTGGCAAGTGTCCCATGAATACGGAAAGCGGGCCAAAAACTGCCTTTGTTACACTGAATGGCCTATACGAGTTCAATGTGATGCCATTCGGCCTTTGCAATGCGCCGGCAACATTTGAGCGCATGGTGAACACTATTTTACGAGGACTCAAATGGAACACGTGTTTGCGCTACTTGGATAATGTGGTAGTGTTTGCGCCCGATTTTCCCACGGACCTTCGTCGTTTGGAGCAGGTTTTACGCTGCCTCACTGAAGCTGGCCTTCAACTAAACTTAAAGAAATGTTACTTTGGCGCGCGCAAGCTGTCCATTCTCG
Source organism: Rhipicephalus appendiculatus (assembly GCA_030522465.1). Lineage (NCBI taxonomy): Eukaryota > Metazoa > Arthropoda > Arachnida > Ixodida > Ixodidae > Rhipicephalus > Rhipicephalus appendiculatus. Next base: position 23,284 of record JALIZH010023252.1, on the reverse strand, counting down.
GACATGTCGTGTCGAAGGATGGCGTTCTTCCCTGACCCCGCTAAGCTACGTGCTGTTAGAGAGTTCCCCAGGCCCATGTCTCTAAAGGAGTTGCGTAGCTTCATTGGGCTTTGCTCATACTTCCGCCGTTTCATTCGCGATTTCGCCTGATTATGGCACCTCTGACAGACCTGCTTCAGCGAGGCCCCAATTCTATCCACGCAGTTCCCCGGCTTGCGATCAATGCCTTTGCGACGCTACGCCAGCTACTCACACAACACCACACATACTGCGTCATTTCGATTCAAGCGCTCCAACAGACATCCACGCAGAGGCTGGCGGCGCCGGTCTTGGCGCTGTCCTCGCCCAACGAAAGCCTGGGCTACCAAGAATATGTCGTTGCGTACGCGAGTAGCACTCTCACAAGAGCTGAAGCAAATTATTCAGTAACTGAGAAAGAATTCCTAGCTATTCTCTGGGCTATTACAAAATTTCGGCCTTATCTGTACGGACGACCTTTCGATGTCGTTACCGATCACCACGCACTTTGCTGGTTATCCTCCCTGAAAGATCCCTCCGGATGCTTGGCACGATGGGCTCTGCGGCTCCAAGAGTACGACATTCAGGTCATCTATCGCTCAGGCTAGAAGCACGCCGATGCCGATGCTCTTTCGCGTTCGCCTGTTCCTACTGACATTGCGTGTGTCTCCGATTCAAGACAACATATTTTCGCCACTAGGATTCCATCGACATGGCTTTGGCAGCAACGCAAAGATTCGTGGATTGCGTCTTTGATGGATTACCTCTCTGATGCGCTCGCACGCCCGCCATCTCGCACGCTACGCCGACAAGCCTCTCACTTCACCATCCTTTATGGAATCCTTTATCGCCGCAACTACCAATCTGACGGCCGCAAATGGCTACTTGTCATAACCCAGGCAACTCCGCGCTCGCATATGTGCTGCTTTCCATGCCGATCCACAGTGCGCCCACGCCGGTTTGTTTAAGACGTACGCCAGACTACGCCTTCGCTTTTATTGGCGCGGCATGTACATATTCGTGCAAAAGTACATTCGATCTTGCACGGAGTGCCCACGCCGCAAGCCCTGATTCTTTCAACTCCTCTGAACCAATGCAGCCGTTGTCCTGCCCAATGCGACCATTAGACGTGGTCGGAATAGACCTTTACAGGTCCTCTGCCGTACACATCAGTAGCTGGGAATCGCTGGGTTATTGTGGCGATAGACCATCTCACGAGATATGCGGAAACGGCCGCTCCGCCAGGCGCGACGGCACGTGACGTTGCGTCTTTCCTGCTTCAACGCTTCGTTCTGCGTCATGGCGCTCCTCGTGAACTCCTGAGCGACCGTGGCCAGTGGCGTAGCCAGGGAGTGGCACACCGGGCACGTGCCCCCCCCACCCCGAATTTTTTTTCGCCATGGCATACAGATCGAAAAATGGCCGTTTCAATGAGGTACCCTCCACCCCCCACCCCCCGAAATCAAGGAGGTGCCCCCCCCTGAAAAAAATTTCTGGCTACGCCCCTGACCCAGGCCACGTCTTTCTCGCGGATGTTATTCAAGAACTTCTTGCTGAATGCCATGTTATTCACCGCTGTACTACCGCGTATCACCCCCCAAACAAACGGCTTGACCGAGCGCTTCAAGCGAACTCTTGGCGAAGTGCTTTCTATGTATGTCGCCTCCAACCACACCAACTGGGACCTTATTCTTCCCTACGTAACGTGCGCCTACAATACGGCACCCCAGGCGACGACAGGCTTTTCTCCCTTCTTTTTACTCTGTGGCCGAGAACAATCATGTCCGATCGACCCCATTCTTCCCTACTGACCCGACTCATCTGAGGGCACACCAGTTTCCGAAGCTGCTCGATATGCAGAAGAATGTCGGCAATTAGCTCACACCCTTACAACACAAGAACAAGGGCTACAGAATTTTCGGCGCGACGACGGACGGCCGCACAACCAGTTTCCGCCCAACTCTCTTGTTTGGCTCTGGGTGCCTCTCACTTCTGCACCAAGTATCTCCTCGAAGTTCGTCAGCAGCAACCACGAACCCTACCGCGTCCTAGAGCAAACTTCTACCTCCAACTACCTCATCGAACCCCTCACGCCCCCCTGTGGACCTACGTCGCCGAGGCCGCGAAACCGTACGTGGCCGAGGCCTCAAACCATATCGCGAACCCCTTGTCCTCACGACACCTTAGAACACCTAGTTGGCTCCATCTTCAGCGAGGGGGAAAGATGTAATGAAGATGAAGTGTATCATGAAGAGCTCTGCAGTCACATTGTCAGCGCGAAGCAGAAGCTCGTGCGGGACGTTGTCGCTGTTTGTGCTGGCTAGGCCTACGCTCCTCTGCTGTCTGGTCTTACAGTTTCGCTTGTCAAGGCTGTGTCTCAGTTCATTAGTATAATTCATTCATTCATAAAGGCACACATTATGTGATAGCGTCATCGAAAATACTTGTGCAGCCGTACAGAAAGGTTTGCACAACTTGAAGATTTGCAATGTTTTATTACGATTTGATCTATAAAAACAATAATAATAAAGGCTGCTGAACAGAACCATAAAAAAGTGCGCTTTGAAAATTCATGTATAATACGACTTTCCGCTCTGTAATGTTTATTATGTCATTTTTCTGCCTGGTACTTTGTGAAGCAGCAAACAATATTCTGGTGAAACATACACTCCGGGTTTCTTCGCACCAATTTAGCCGCTAGGTTTCCCTATAAATGGAGAAGCTGTATCACATTTGCGTAACTTCAGAAATCTTCCGTCGTCGGTAGCACAATTAACTTCAACTGGAACGCCGACTTCACGGAACCCACCTTTTCAAAATTAGCATGATCGCAGAATGTAGTGACCGTTTAAGCAATATTGGCCTGCTTTACAGCACAGCTGTTAAGGTCTAGGGTCGCCGTGCGTCGTAGATATAAAATTATCATCACCATCTACCGGCACGCGCTCTCTCCGTTCTCTTCTTCATCGCCTTCCTATTCTTCCTCTTCTGGTTCGCTCCCATAAAATAATGCACCTATAGAATGACAGAGTAACAAATTGACATAGAGAGAAAGAGATAGGAAGACACAGACTCAACAAAAATATATGAAAAAGAAAGCAAACATAGTCATGTATGTGATAGTATAGCAAGGAGTCGAAAAGAGAGAGGTAAAAGCCTATATATATAGCCAAGCCAGGACCAGATTAGGGCCCACCAGCCCTGCTCTGATCCACCCTTGCACAACTTAGTGCAATCTGCGCACATTTTTTTTTTCGTTCATTTCGCCTTTTATTTGTGTTCGAATTTATGTTATACCAACTGACACGTGACTTAAAGGGGAACTCCGGCGATTTTTTTTACATTCACCGATTTCTATAAAACTTTCAGCATATGTTCTCTTCGGCACCCTGATGATATGCACCAAATTATGCAGCCGTGCCTCACTTAGCTTTTTAGAAGACGAATTTCAAAAATTGGTAGCCGATTCCGAAACACGCCTGTAAACGCGGCCCTGCCTGGCATGGGACGTAACGTGCCTACCCCGTCTCGCCCAGCAGGCGGATGCAGCGCGTGCTTTCTTCTACGAGGCGACCACGACGCGAGCATATTTGTTGGGTTTTGTCAGCTGCATAACGCGTTAGTCATCGTTGTCATTGGGTCTTACAGTAAGCCGGCACAATACTGAGCAACGACGAGATCAGTGCGGTGCACGTCAGCTGCTTGACGCGCCGGAAGGTCGAAATCAAAAGGCGATGCTTCCGCGCCCAGATAGTAGCTGCACTCATCGCTGCTGAACACGTCACTGGTAAGTTCAGACGGCTTGATTCAGCTTCGGATGACATCGCCAGCTTGCTTTTCGCATGATTTAGGAAGCACGCGTTCTACGTTTACACCCTGGCCAGCCGTGGCGGCGTGTAGTGGATTTCGGGACGTCGTCGCATACCCAGCACGGAGCAGCTCCCTCTTTCGGTTTCGGTTTTGACTCATTGTTCATTGCTTATTTAAAATTATTGACGAGTCTCTCAGTGAAACGAACCACCCTAGCTAATACAGGACTGTTAATACTATTTGAAAACGGCATTATCTCAATATGGTCGAAAATACACCGGAGTTCCCCTTTAAACATGTCAGTTGATGCAAAGGCTCCACTTGCAGTTATCCGTCGTTCGACCCGATGAGTGAGCTTATTTTTCTTTGCGCCATCCTGTACACTTACAGCGAGTACATATACGTCACCGTTTCCTTGTTTACGCCGTACAGCATGCCAGTCGCATATACCTTCACATATGGGCAATTATTAATCTTATTTCGTGTGGCCAACGCACAGGGAAGCATACGTAACGAGCCGTTTCGCGAGCGACAGAGCTATAGTCCGATGCAAATTAAGAATTCCGGAGAGGCCCCGCCCTACACGACCGAAGTGCGGCAGCCGATAGCCTCGCGACTAAAGAAATAGTCCCTCTCATGCACGCGGCAATGAACACCGGCTGTTCAGCTCATGACGTCAGGGAGGGAGTGCGCGCCCATTGGGGCAAGCTTGTGTGCATGCGCCTTTGAGAAGGAAATGCAGCGGACTACTAAAGTTGTGTCCGACTAGAGGGGTCTGGCCACTCGCCAGGTGGCGTAGCGACGTCCACATCCACTTCACTTCGAAGACAGACATCGTGTTCATAGTATCATAGTATCACGCATCGACAGGGTTACTTCCGCGTGTTCTGCTTCCGTATAGACGTTGACGCTGCGCTGGTCGTGCGCCGCTCTTTTATCCCACCTCACCGTCGCCTCACTTTTTTAGGAGCGAAGCTCCTTAGGCTTTCACAATGTCCGTTGACGCCGTCATCGTAGCTTCCCGTCGGACCGAAACACAGGTGTTACATATACACATTTTTCTGGACGCGCTCAGGCGCCGCCATCTTGGACGGATAACGTTGCAGTTTTGTATCCGTATCAAATAAACAAACAGTGCTACGGTGAACTCGCATGCACGGAAACGCTTGCGCCGGTACATTCAACGTTTCATGACCATGTTCATTTCATATTACGACATAGACAACCGGCAAAACAATCGCTTATCTGTCCAAGATGGCGGCGCCCATGAATCGAAAATAATACCGTGTATACCGTACATAGAGCGTTCATAGTGCGCATATAGGTTTAAAATAGACCGCACTCTGTCCTTAAGAAAAACTTGACAATGGGTTAGTTGGTTATACATGATCAACGTTTCTTGCGCAAACTTTACAAAAAAGAACTGAAGACAGCGATAAAGGACGTACCAAACACATCAGCGCAAACTAACAACTGTTTAATACGTGGACGAACATAAAGGTGAACATTTGAGAGACTTCTCTCTGGTTGGGATTCTTCGTCGGAATTCTTCATTTTAAGTAAAACTATATTGTTACTTTAATTGAATAAGTTGGTTGGTGTCCCTTTCCCAAAGTAGATGAACATGAAATATGTACAGTGACCCCACGCTTGTGCAGAACCGCTCAAGCTACCGACGCCCCCCTGTCCTCGGTTATCAGCTCAATTTCCGTTTGGCTGAGCGCTATCGACGGCGCGCTTACACACGCGTACTCTGCTGCCCATTTTTTGTAGTGAAGGTTTCGACGACCTCTCTTTTCGTCTGCTTGTTCGACCTGTGCACACTTTCGGTTTCTTCAAACACAGGACTACACGGGCGTCTGCTGCAGTGTGTCGCCAGATGCCCTGGAGCTTGTAGGAGGCCGCAGTTGTACCGGTGCTCCCGCAGCCTCTCGCTGACGCATCTTCCTTCTGTCCAAAGTAATGAGCACCGCAGAACAGTGGGATCCCGTACATGACCTTTTTCGTGCGTTCAAGGAACCTCTTCGCATGTTTGGTCGAGCACACCGCTTCTTCGTTTCTGTCGTGATCACCGTTCACTTTTGCGCACAATCCTATGAGCTTTTTTCGGCCCAGTGAATACCGTACTCGCACCGTACTTTGCAGCAACCTTCTTCATTCGGTGTGCCACCGTGTGCATGTACGGTATTGTAATGAAAAGTGGCCTTTTATCTTTTGGCAGGTTTGCTTTTGTTTGCCTTAGCACAAGTGACGACATTATTGATAGCAACAAGTGACGTGGGTATTCGCTCTTTTCGAGGCGCTGCACTTGCATGCTCACTCCAACTTCGGTAGTGTCAAAGCGTGATTTTTAACTGTTTCGAGGAGGCACGCCGTGGCTGTGCTCCTTTTCCCAATCTTTGAGTGCCCGGAATCAAACGGCAAAATCTGCTTTTTCGCCTCTTGTCTTGCAGGTCCAGCACGTGTGCTTGCTTTCCATTGTGATGCTCAAATCAAGATGTTGAAGGTGTCCGTCCTCAGGAACTTCAGATGTGAACCGCAGCCCTTCGTGCTCTCTTGCAAATGAGCTTAACACGTCATCCCTTGTCTTGTCACACATCAGAGCATAAGGAAGGCACACGGGGACATCATCCTTGTACCTGACGCACTTCACCACCCCGAATTCCTACTGAGATGCCTCTAATTTTCTGTTTCCTCTTGCCAAACGGAAATTGAGCTGAAAAACGAGGACAGGGGGGCGTCGAGCAGTTCTGCACACGCGTATGATCACTGAATATATTTCATGTTCATCTACGTATTAAACAGTTGTTAGTTTGCACTGATGTGTTTGGTACGTCCTTCATCGCCGTCTTCAGTTCTTTTTTGTAAAGATTGCGCAAGAAACGTTGATCGTACTCTGTCCGTGCGCCTTTCTGTCCGTCCGTCCGTCCGCGCGTGCGTCCGTCCATCTGTCTGTCCTACCGTCAGTGCATCTGTCCGTTCGTCCATGCGCCTGTGCATCTATCCGTCCATCCGTCCGTGCATGCGTCCGTCCTGCCATGGACGGACGGACGGACAGATGGATTTCATAAACATTCTTTATATCGTTTATCATTTCGTCAATGGAGCTTCACTCCATCATCAGCATTCACTTCGTGGATCGGCTGCCAATTTTTTAGGGGCGAAGCACCTTAAGACCGAACCTTGTCGGCGTGCGGCGGCGTGCACGCTCATAGCCCAGGTGCGAAAAGAAGAAGCAGAGCGTCCGGCGGATGGTGTTGGGATGTACGTGAAATTACCAGAGACCGCGGTGGATCTCACCCAATAAAGAGTCAATCGCACAACAGAGGACACGCTGCAATAAAATTATCCGAACGGAGCCGTCATCATCACAGTGCACCTGGCCCCGAATCTCTCCCGAGGCAACGTAGAAAAGTACATCGATCTAGCAATGCGCGCTTATGAAACAAAGTACAAGAACAACCCCTTTCGTACTAGTCGGTGACTTTAACGCTGACATCACGGACAACGACTGGCTTGTGCAGTATATGACGTCTCGATATGCTCTACGATATATTTCGTATGACTGTAAACAGCCAACAACCACCAAGGAGACGAGCATAGACCTTCTTTTTGCCAACTTCAGGTTAGATCCGCTCGAAGAACCATTGGCTCTACATTTCGCGGGCCACAAAGCGGTGATAATGAAAGGACAACTGAATCCAGAACTCTATACGACATACGAGTTATGACTAATATAACACATTGTATATACTGAACACACGCGTTGTCACTCAGAGCGAGTGGGCAAAATGTCACGGGATATTCACGGTTACCGAACAATCACCGTGCTCGCCCACTCATTATCATTCACTTCGTGCATATGCGTGTTCTGCGGTAGGCTCTCTCCTCTAAGGTGCAGAAATAGAAAAAAAAATGTCTCGCTTTCGTTGCAGGATGTTTGTTATGCCGGCTGAGCGCATTATATATCTGCAGCAGATAATATGCGCCGTGACGCTCGCCAACGCTGTGCTCGACTGCTGACCCGAAGATCGCGGGATCGAATCCCGGCCGCGGTGGCTGTACTTTCGATGGAGGCGAAAATTCCCGAGTCTCGTGTGCTTGCATTTAGGTGCACGATAAGGAACCCCAGATGGTCGAAATTTCCGTAGCCATCCGCTACGGCGTCTCTCATAATCATATCTTGGTTTTGGAACGTTAAATCCCAACAATTATACATTATTATTACTCGCCAACGCTGATTCGCTAGAGCCGCTCTGCTTGCCGAGGCCGAAACATCCTTGTTACTGTCTGAACCACTGCCTTGCTTGTGTCATGTAATGGACAACTTATTTTGTGTTGGCCTCACGGGATGATGTTTTAAAGTAAACATACGCGGCGTATTTGCATTTATTTGCTTCTATTTTTCACGTTGTACCAGGCGCTTCACAACTTATTTCTCGTTGCTCCTTGTACAATTATGCATATTATTAAGTAGGTGATGCTTCTATATAATTAGCAATTTAAAAACGGAAAAAATAAACATCTTTGTAGGAAACCACAGCTAAATTTTGAAAAGCAGCTTAGAAACAGAAAAAAAGATGGCATAAAACAGCTCTTCTCGCATTATTTTTTCCAAACTTCATGAACTTTCTTCAGTAAAAGGGCTGCGATACTCGAGTATACTTTACATCTGTGTGATCGTTATGTATGCTCAAATCATAGAATTAGATCTATTTCCCTCCTTTAAAGGCGTATTTCAGCATTTTGATCGCCAAAAGTATACCAGATTTGAAAGCTTCAATCAAAACCGAAACTAAAACAGCGCTAAACCTGGCGTCCGAAATCCGGGAAGACAAAATTACCGATTTGAACAGCCGCTCGTGACACTTGCAGTAGCCCGGCCGCGGGGCCATACGGGAGTGCCAACTCTACGTCAGTATGATTATCTAATAATAACATGTGGGGTTTTACGTCTCAAAACCACGACATGATTATGAGGGACGCCGTAGTGGAGGGCTCCGGAAATTTCGACCATCTGGTGTCCATTAACGTGCACTGAGATCGCGTATGATTGTCTAAGTGCGTCGGCTTGCATCTAGACTAAGCATGCTGAACGCCAGCTTTGGGACCGCAAAGTATAAAATTTCTCCGTTCACGCCGTTTTCATGTGCAAGGAGTCATCCTGAGGGACTCAGTGTCATGTCTTTATGCTAAAATAATCACTGATGAAGGGAGCATGCATGTGCTGTCGGCGACAGCTTCGAAAGACCGCAGAAATCGCGAGGGTGCGTGCGGTGTCTCGATCAAGGATATTCTGCGCGGCTATGTATGTTAGGCGTGTTGACATGACGAGAATTGGCCCGAAAAACTGTGTAAAACAAGCGTGAAAGAGTAGAATGTCACAGCGTCAACCTAATTATCATTGGAATATGCAGATACGTATACCCGAACCACGCCACCTAACGAAAGTAGCAGAGTTTCAAAATGTGCTTTATTGATAGCGTCATCTTTATGTTGCGCTGTCGTAGGCATGCACTCTTGCACGACACGCTAATCAGCAGAAAAATAACAAGACCCACCACAAGTGAAGCGCACGTGGTGCTCTACTTGCCGTACCTCGTTTGTTTCTACTAACTGTATGACAAGGCCTGCCACAGCGTAGCATACATGAAAGCACCTTGTAGCACACGAACGCGATTTCGTCACCACTGCGATAAATAGGTGAAATTCGCTTTTATGTAAAGATAGGCAGGTTAACATTGACACCAGGCACCGTCGCGAACAAAAATGCATGACTCGGCTACGTCACTAGCAGTGGCATTAAAAATCTTTTTCAAAACGCCTCTTAGACGAGAAGAGGTTCGTACAAGCGTTGCTTGAATAGGGCTCTCTTTGTGAATGGCATTTTGCGCAAAAGCACACACGAACACGAAAGGAACAATTTTGTACAATTGACTTTGGTTGCTTGGAAGGCTGATGTGTATAAGCAAAGATCCGGCGTATGCATAGGTTCCCGGGTTGCGCCCATACGTAGCGAGATTTTCCTGAGCAGGATAGACCGCGACCTTGCAGTAGTCCTAGATGGTCTAGTGTTGAAGGTAATGCGGTATGTGGATGATTATCTTGTCTTTGTTGAGGGGAGGGGAAGTTCCAATACTAGGGACAAGGTGCTTAAGGTCTTCAAAGAGAAGGGGTGCGGGTTGAGCTTCACTTGCGAAGTTCCTAGCAGTGATGTTCCGTCTTGGACAGAAGAATTCCCTTTCCGAGGCCCGAAAATTCCCGATTTCCGGCATTTTTCCCCCGCATACATCGCCAAAAAATCCCCGCATATTTCCCTGCACAAAAAAAGTTTATATATATATATATATATATATATATATATATATATATATATATATATATATATATATATATACATATATATATATAGTGTTCGGCGTGTTTCAGGCTCTTCCCATCGCTTTCTCTTCTTTCCTGCCCAACTCAAAGCATCGCCTCTGAGATCGGCTTTTAATACTACGAAGGAGCTACCTTAGAGCTCGCTTTAAGCGGTTTGCGATGCGGAAAGAATGCTGTACTACATGCTCATGCACACGGCCACTGCATAAGAAGAAAAGTTTATTATTGTTGTTTTTTTTTTGTTACTGAGTGACGTGGCGTACATTAATGTGCCTAGCAGACGCTCTGTATCTATATGCACCACATTTTGTACAAAAAGCACGTCAACTTTTCAATAATGTAGACTACATATTGTGGAATAAAACAAGCTTTTGTGGTGGTGGTTAACATTTTATTGACTTGATTAGGAACGGTTCTGCAAACTACCGTAAAGAAAAAAAATAAATAAATGTGAAGTGACTAGAATATATATTGACTGGGTCTTTAAAACCCAGTCAGTATATATTGACTGGGTTTTTAAAGACTATGGTCTTTAAAAACGAACCTTAGAGGCTGTGGTTTGGCGCGCTACATGCGCCAGAAACGATTGTGACATGCGAAAGCCTGACGTCCACAGTCTTTTGATCGTTATAAAAAAAATTTCGCCGCCCCTCAAAATTCCCTGCAATATCGCGAAGATTCCCTTTTTCCCTTTCGTCCAAAATGACTGTCGAAAATTCCCTGAAAAAGGGAAAATTCCCTGCACGGAACATCACTGGTTCCTAGGGACGGACGCATCCAGTTCCTCGACTTGAGGATCACGACGGAGCGTGAGCACACCTGCTGGATGTATTCTCCGAGGTCCGTGAAGCCAGTTCTGGATTACAGGTCTGACCACTCTAAGTTGGTCAAGGATGGGATCGCCACCTCTTGTCTGGTGTCCGCCTTGCGTAAGTCATGCCCTCATCAAATGAAAGAGGCTTTTTCTAATCAAGTCAATCGACTTGAACGGTCGAACTATCCATACAAAGCTTTGGCTTTTCTCTGTGAACGGGTATTGAGGAAGTTGAAACGGGAAGGAAGTGGTGGTGCTATGACGGAGGCTCATGTTAAGGATAGGCCGGTCGTAAGCATTCCGTATGTGCATGCCTTTTCGCACCGCATGAAAAAGGTGGGAAGTCGTTTTGGTATTGACGTAGTATTCTCCGCCAACAATAAGTTAGGTCGCATCTGCGCAGCAGTTGAACGGAAAGTTGAGGGCGGCAAGAAGAAAAAATGGAATGATTGTGACGTTAAGCACCGGGACAGATTGGTTGAGTGTGGTAAGGGGGTAGTCTATCGTATCCCACTATCGTGTGGAAAGTGGTACATCGGTCAAACCGGGCGCTGTTTTAATAACCGATTAATGGACCATAGGAATTCGTTGAAAGGGCAGCCTTCGTCTAATCTCTGCCTGCATTGTAAGGAATGTAAGTGTCATCCATTACTGAATGAAACAAAAGTGTTGTCGAGGCTCAAGGATAGGACCGCGCGAGAGATTGTTGAGGCTTTTCACATTGACAAGTCCGGTGACATGTGTGTGGCAAGGCCATCGGTGAACTTGCATAAACTTGAGATAGATTATTTAGCCGCCAACCTGTAATCATAACCACGTGTTTGCTTTTTTCTTTATAAGTGTGTTTTTCTGACAATAAACTTTCAGTTGTTAGTCTGCGCTGGTCTCGTGGTTTCTTCCTTTCGTGTTCGTGTGTCCTTTTGAGCAAAATGCCATTCACAATGCAATACCAACTCACCCAACGCTCCATTCTTCTAGGCTCTCTTTATTCGTTCTTGCTTTCTTAATTTCGTTGCGTGACTTCTCCTCATGAGCTTTTAGATGGCACCGATTTTCACACTTTGCAAAAAACGACTGCAAGTTAATGGAGATGTAGCTGAGACTCAGAGTTTACTCGTTTTTCTTATATTGCAAAACACACTCAATGCGCATGTGTGTGTGTGTGTTTTGAACAGTAAAGCCAGCGACATTCCGTGAATCTCCACAAAGCCCGCACCCGTGTCCACAAACGTTTCCATGCAGTGCCCACGTCTCACACAGATTTCCCACGTAACCTTAAATAATGCGTGGCAGCAACACAGTCAGGTACTCTTCAAACGTTACGCGGTGAAATTTCACAGAAATATTGCAGCTCAAGTTTTGTACAATTGTAATAGCATACGGCTGTACATTGTGCATTACCTTGCGTAGTCTGCACTGAACTCAAGCGTGGTCATTGTGGACCTGCATGACGCCTTCATGTTTGATCCAACCTAGACAGTCAAAATTGCAAGCAGGGAAAAACGCGACGCACGCCTTCTGCCGTCCGAAATTGCTGATAATTTGCCGAGTTTCGCTTCTCCCCTGCGCTAGACCTCACGGCATGGCAGCTACCACTTAGTCCCGCTTGCAGCAGATGGCGTGACGGCATTGTCCAATATGACGACGCGCTTTTACTTTGTCATGGACTGGCCTCTTCATACTTGTGACCTGCATCGCATTAACGCTTTCTGTGGATTTTTTCTGCTCAGCTATTATGGTCCACCTATTTTAAAATTCGAACAAGTTTAAACTTGAAAGCGACATAGAAGCTGTCTCTGCTTCTGTTGTGTTTTCGGCGCTCGCCGCTAGAAGCGATTCTTCGACAGGATAAAATATGCACTCCGAAGCCGCACATGGGCCATGTTCGCTTGCCTCAAAGCTGCTCTAAGCTCAAACGGCTCAAAAACTGCATTCGCATGGTTCGAGACTTTTGAACTGCACCTTGGCTTTTGTAGTCAGTGGCATTTGTCGTCTCATATTTGGCCGTGACATGCTTAACAACGGTAGTAGTAAGTGGTTGTCTATTTGAGGAAATATATAAATGAACAAGGGGGGAGGGTGGAAGGAAGAGGAAAATCGGTAATGATGGCTAATTTGTGACTTTCCAGCTCGAGCAGCTGAGACCTGAAAGGTAACGATCAGTGTATGAGGGAGGAATAAAGGGCAGGGAGAGAAGGAGCGGATAGAGGAAAACTGACAACTGTAATCAGGGCTGTGGTCGCATTGTAGATGCGAAAAATAATTCACAATGCTGTTTACAGACGCTCACGTCAACGGACGCCGTACACCGTCTCAGAGTCTTCGAGGAGTCAACAAACACAGCAGGGAAGGAGTAGGGGACCGGCAAGCACCCACGTTTCTGACGCGTGTGTTCTGAGTATTACTGAAAGAACGCAACTAGTGGGAGCTCGAAAGAAGCGTGCTTCTTGTGCACAATGCGCAAGATGAAACGCTGAAACTAGGATCGGTTGGAAGTCAACAGGGTTCCCTCACCGGCGCATATAGCCTTGCGCATTCGTGAGCGCTCTCGGTACGGGCTCCCCGAGATAAACACAGCCCGGTTAATTGTGTTCAGGGAAGTGGATTCACCGGAGCACGCGACCGTATTTGGCGCTCCCGGCTACAACGCGGCCTTCCAGTACAGGCCCTCGTTACAAAAGGGAATAAGGGTGACTGTCATGCTTCACGGATGGCTTCGGCCACGTGCATCGGAAGCCAACAACGACCGCTTGTTTACGTGTAGGAAGGACTGGTAAAGTTGCTCGAAGCGTGTGCGGAAGATTATGCGAGGTGATAAAAATCTCGGTTCTTCGAGGGATCTTCGTGGCTAAACGTCGTCGTTCTACACAAGATAAATGTCGGGGCACGTGCTCACCCTGCGTACGGGGTTACCACAAAGCTGAGGACTTCGCTTAAAGACATAACTGTTCGCGTTTCTTTGTTAGGAATACGTGACGCCAGACTACAGCGCTAATTTGCTCTGCCCGGGCTTCTTGGGAGGATCAGTTACGGCGGCGCCGACTCTTGTCTGGGACACTGCGTTGGCTTTAGACCAACTTCAAGTAGAGGAAGCGAAAAAAAGATACAATAAAAATAGAGGTGACTGTCATACTTCACGGATGGCTTCGGGCACGTGCATCGGAAGCCAACAACGACCGCTTGTTTACGTTTAGGGAGGACTGGATCCTTGAACTAAAGCAGAGAAAACCTGTGTGAAGATTTTAGCCGAATTCTTCGACTTTTCAGTTGTTGAGGTCATTGATTTTTTGGTACAGAAACACGTCAGCACCCAGTTAGTGACTGAAGTTTGCACCACTGCTGTTAATTGAATAAAGCATGTATCACGGTAAAAATAGTTTCGCGTACATTCAACCTGCCCCACTCTCGCAAGCTATCCGCTGGGACACCACTGATTTTATACTCAACGATTCCGAGTGTGAGGTTCTGTTTTCAATACCCGGGGTGCTAGCCACATTTTTATTCATTACCCTCCTTCGTTCAACTGATCGGAAGTGTAGGAAAGCTCAAGACGAATTATTGCACTTGATTGAGGCTACAGCAAGCAAAATTAAAACATAACTGTAATGATAACATATGGTGTACGTGGCTACTTTCGCGATTACACTATGGCTGTTGCAAATGCGCACAATGAGGCCTACTTCTAGGCATAGAGGCTCGTTCTTTGCGGTCGTGAATGACCCTCCAGAGCTACCATGTGGTGTGCATTACGATTACAGAGGCGAAACCGGAAAACAAAGCTCCAATGTTAGTATCTCGTTGGCAGTACTCAGGAAATCCGGTGCCGAACAAATGTTGGTAGTCTTTGAACAATTTTGTTCGCATTGCCTCCGCAATGTTCTTTTTTTCCCCTCGCAAACACAGATGCTATTAATCTATTGGTATTCTGTCCGTCGTTCCAAGTATCCGTCTGTCAGCTGTCCTCATGACGCGACCTACACAGTTGCACTTTTTCTTTGCTTAATATCAACCTATACGATGCAGGTTGTACCTGTTCTCTTCTAAGTGCGTTCTCTTCTAATTTCTTACTCCTTCAATGCCTCGTTCGATCGCGAGCTGTGTGGTCCTTTACTTTTTCTCTAGTTTATCTGTATACGTAAAATATGGGAAGCGCCGCCGAGGACGTCCAAGGGCGTAAGTTGTGCGGTGAAATTGAGACATTTGCATAGCGACAGAATCAGCCCACGTTGAACAGCGTGGGTCAGAGATCGTTGGGAGAGACGTTCATCCTGCAGTGAACATGATATATGCTGATGATGAGGATGACAATGATGACACGCACACTTTGAACATTGTGCAGTAAAGACACCGAGCAAAATAAGGAACGATACTTCAACCATCTTTATTGTTTCACTATGTACAGATAACTTTCTTGTCTTTGCCAATCGAACGTATTACAACCTTATTGCACGACCTCTACATAGCTCACATTGTGTCATTTCCCTCAGTAGCGCTCTGCTTGCCGCTGTTGTTAGTCTAGCGGAGCTGTTAATGTTTATGTCTATATTTTACTGTTTCCGCATTCACAGATTTTTTTTTTCGCAACAGGCCACCTATGGCGTGGCTTCGTTAGTAAAACAATAAATGACGTTAATAATTGATAGGTAAAACACGTTGAAAGTTGGCGCTGAATGACTGCATGATTTATGGTTTTATTTTTCCGATGTATTAACCTCACGAAGCCTCTGGAAAATTCATTGCTGACAGTTTTATGTGACCTTCGTTCGCTTATACGGCAGATAAGCGACACTTGTCTAAATGCTTGTTTTAAAAGTATTTAATAAACGCTACTTTTTATAATCACACCCAATGGCCTCGGACTATGATGGATCCTGCAATAATACGCACAGATTAAACCGTCAATCGAATAACAACCGTATGCAAGTTCACTGGGATTCTTCTTTCTCACAACTATGGTCATCTTCGCGAAATAACAGAATTACTCAGTTGCGAAGCATGGTTGTTGTTATCTTCCCTGTTGTATGTATAATGATCTCCCTCACTTTTTTTCCCTTATACGTAGATAAGTAGAAATAACGGACTATCCTAGTCAACACGCTGTTAGTCGTGCTTCTTGACCTTCCATTACTTTGCAATTACTCGCATATACAAGCACTTTGTAAAAGATGAGCCTCCACAGCTTTTTTTTTTCTTCATTGATTATTCTTATCGTGCATCGCGGCCGCTCTGGGTATCAACGTTCAGGGTCTGAAGGCGTTGTAAGCGTCAGTCAACACGGTGTAGTTTGGCACACCTTTCACATATTTTAGGTACTTGCATGCGCCACTGCATGCGATAAGAACAGGTACGCAGCAACTGCGTTATATAGTCGTATACGCATGCTAAACACAAGCTAATACTCTGGAGCATATACTTGTTGCCTAGATTGCGTCTTTAGCCTGAATGCGAATACAAGACGCATGTCTTTTTTTTTTCTTCAAACATGGTTTTCAGTGAGCGGGCAAGCCACGGTGCGATGTGTTCACATAATGCGGAGTCTCCGCTTACACTGATACTCGGTACGCACCCAATCCAGGCTATGTGCGAGGCATAAAGTTATTTCTGGTTTGACGGCGTAACAAACACTGTGAGAAGCAAGCTGTTCCGCAATTCAAGGCCCTAAATAAACGTGTTGCGACTGTAAAACGTTTAATGTGACCAGTGCCTATAGGCTTAATCTGTAAGTCATGACTCCTGCATAAGCAGTCAACATAACATGAGCACGTATGATGCAGAGTATGTACAACAACAACGACTAGGAAAATACGGCTGCGGTGACATTTCTGTTTATCCGAAGTAACAGCTTTGGTGCACTCAAGTCGAGCAAGCGTATCACGATCCACGACTGGCTGCCTTGCTCCAGCTTAGAGTGTTGGAGACCTTGTCGTTGAGTTTCTTGCCAGTCATTCGGCACTGTAGGCGTTGACAGTTATGCACGCAGGAGCAGTCCCACAGGAGTACCTCACAAAAACACAGCACATCCCGAGCGAGTAGTGACTCACAGGAACATCTCGTGGTACGAAGAACATTGGGCGCAGAGGTAGTTGTTTCTCGCAGCGACTGTATGTCAATGAACCTGACAGGCATACCTGAAACAAGCACAGGCAAAGGAAGCTTCGTAAGTACACTGTCTATCCTTTAGACGAATGCAAACTTGGGCTCCATGAAGGCATTTTGAAGCTCACAAAAGACCAAAACACAATAAAGGTGAACCAGACCATACGAGCGCTTGTCCTGCTTTGTTCTCCCTTCCTGTGTTTTTGTCTTTTGTGCGCTTCAACAAATCTTTGTGAAGTGTCCCGCCGTAAGTTCTATATAGGCGTTCTGGTTTCACATAAAGTAGTGTACAGGGTTCTCATTATTTGCGCCATAAGCAAGTCAATAATGTAATTTAGTTGATAGAATCGTTATTAAAAAGAAAAAAAAACGGCAGGCCTGCGCGGAACGCGCCGCACAGTCACAGCGAAAGCTGCAAGAGCGGCCTTTTTAGAACCAATTTTAAACACTCTTTGGGCAACTACTGCAGGTACACTTGAATGGCACCCACTACGCCATAAATCATGATAATTTTTGTGAAGCAGGGAATCACCCAATACGCCATCATTCGTTCTTCGGAAGCAGTAGCGTAGCCAGAAATTTTTTTCGGGGGGGGTTCAACCATACTTTATGTATGTTCGTGCGTGCGTTTGTATGTGTGCGTGCATATATACGCAAGCAAAACTGAAAAATTTCGGGGGGGGGGGGGGGTCTGAACCCCCCCCTCCTTGGCTACGCCACTGTTCGGAGGGGCGTAGTAACCGCTACACACTTTTAAGGCATTAGGGGCACTTTGTTGATGCTGTGGCTGATGACGACGAAGAATTATCACTGAGCCTTTTGTAATGAGTTGGAAGCATTAAACGACCCACTCGTTGCACAATTCGGATTGTGCGACGCCTGTTTGTGATTTTACTCCTCTAAAACGCTCTATTACACATGTTAACGCGTTTCCTTTCCCGACATGAAGCCTGCATAGGTTCTGTTTGCATAAGATTTCCAAGCACCGGCGTGGCTCTGTGGTAGAATACTGCGCTGCCACCCAGAGGGCTCGGTTCGTATCCCATTCCTTCCGGGATATTTTTTATTTATTTCGTTTTGTTTTATTTCGCGCGATAGCAGTTACGACACCGGTATCGGACAACTACGGCGAGAAAAACGGCCCTTGTGATCTTTACAAAAGCATTCGCTGTAAAATATTCATATTCGAGCCCCCCCTCTGGATTCGCCAGTGCCTCTACATTATCCCAGGAACGCTGGTCAGGCGAATAAACAAGCAGAACTGGTGGAATAAACATGATTTCTGTCGCAAGCCAAACTTACCTTAAGCAGTTCGGCAGGTCCGGAGAAGTCAATGCCTTGGTTGGGTTCATGGGCAATGTACGCCAAGCTGCACGCCAGGGTATTATCCTCAATGACCATTCCTTCGAAGCTAGATGGGCGAGTCAGTAATTGAGTTCGTCGCTCATCACGTAAACTTGTGGTCCTAGATGTCCAAGGACCCTTGTTGTTTCCGTAGGGTGTGTGCCGGGCACAGGAGGGCATGGGCTGCGTGATCAGTGCCGCTGGTAGCTTGGCGGCCAGCTTTTCACGCAGCAGCTTCAGCTGCAGGCGCGAAGCCCTCAGGCGAGAGCCGTCTCTGCGATCGTATCTGTGGGAAGGGTGAGGTATATGTGAATGCCACGAGTCACGAGAAAGCTTCTACGTTACAGTCGGAAGTCTCCAGCTGATTCACACCTTCGCAATCTAACTTTCTCAATGACTTCCTTAATAGAAACAATTCGCAATAACCTTATCCGCAGTAATTTTCTAGTAACAGTTGACGTCGTTTGTCTTTGGCGGATAAGAAGAAGCACACACTTTGGGAATCTCCTATTTTTCGCAGTTTTTAGTAAGCACAGAGTAATGTTCTGCAGGCTGAATTCATCGCCCTGAGCTGTAAGAAATCGTGTCTGTAAATTCATTTTATGATTAGAGTTTCACTGCTCATGCGCTCACTCGAAACAGATCATGCGGTGATTTTAGTCAATAGCACATCGATGCGTATATTCAAGCGCAGCAGCTGTCTCCACAGTTCGCACGAAGCAGGTGGCGCTGTATCTGCTCTTATATTTTAGGTTAGATTAGCTAGACCAACCTTCTGTATGGACGTACACGCACCAAAAGCACCTGTCTGGACCGCAAGCCCCTGATCTTGGCAGGTTTCACTTTGAACCACGCCCAAAAAATAGAATCGAGGCGTTGCCTTTACGAAAAGGGACGTAGGCATGTGGCAGCGCTGTGTAGAGAGTTCATGTATAAGCCAAGCTTTTCAGGAAGTGGGACTACCATTCCACCACCCCTCCCCCCCCCCCCGCACGCGAAGACGCACAGCACACACACAACTTTTCGGGCTGTTTCTCTAGCAAACGAAATAGCACTCGCTAAAACCGTTCTTTTTGATCATCGTGACGTTCCGTGAAACCGTTCATTACGGGGCCCTCTTTTAATGTTTGCACTTAGTAATCCGCCGTACAAAGCTAGTGCTCATATGCACATAGGCGTAGCGCCCACCAAAGCGCTCTAAATCAACCACTTGTTGGCGCTAACCCGCATACAACGCCTCAAAATTTGCATAACGGTATGATCCTCGAAGTGTTGACGCGCGGCATCTGCCCATATGTAACCAAACAAAAAATGAGTCCCGCATAAATAATTCGCAGGACAAAATATACTAAGCAGAATGTCTGGAACGAACGAAACGTTCGTAAGGAGAGATGGGACTCTTTAAGGTGTATACGGACAAGGAGGGACGTTTTAACGCGCACGCAAAAGGAGGAAGAAGGACTCAAACTGCTGGAGACGCTTTGAATTAGGCGTGCTCACCAACCGCGAGGAACCTAACGGACAAGGAGGGACGTTTTAACGCGCACGCAAAAGGAGAAAGAAGGACTCAAACTGCTGGAGACGCTTTGAATTAGGCGTGCTCACCAACCGCGAGGAACCTAATCAGCCTTTACCAGGACTTTTATGCCATGTCCCTGGAAAAGTTGTGGTTGTCAAGTTTCCCCGATGATGACATTTGTGAGCTTCGCGTAAAAATATAGCGCACTTAAGCCGTGCACGCAGAGGTAAACGTGTACGGTTGAAGCCTCTTCGCAATGTCTTTTGGAATCGTAAACTGCAACTAGACTTAAGTTTAACTATTCCTACCCTCACAAGGTGGGCTTGAGTGCATGCTTGAGCAGATTGCCAGTACGCCATCCGGTAGCAGCCGAGTTAGTGAAGCGCTAACGCATGTAAAAGACCACATAAGGCAGAGCTCCTCATGCCTTGTGTATACAATGATAAAATGCACTTTTGAAAGGTGTATCTTTTGTTTAACAAATTTAAAAGTATATCCGTGCGGCGCTGGCGCAGCACTTGAACTGTAGCATGTTCAACGCGCGATGTTGTAATCTAGATCGAGCTTGCGAACCTCCTTCGAACGCTCGTTTTTCAACCAAGTAATGGACAGACGCACACGATGTTGCCTGTCTTGTTGGGCCTCTACAACCCCCCTTGCTGTAAAAGGTACAATGTCCGTTGTCCGTTATTTGTCCAGCACAGCACATACAAGGTACCCACTATACGCCCACCGTAAGTTTCATGAAGTAGGGAAGCACCCACTATGTCATTATGCCATTCGTCATTCTGCTGATAAGCGAGGTATCCGCTACACATCTGTAAGGCATTATGTGCACTTTGTTTCTGCTGTGGCTGATGACGATGAAGAATAGAAGAGTTGCAAAAAAGATTTTGTTGCAGCGCCTATCTGTACGTATGTACAGAAAAAAGCAAACGGCCGCCATTGTGCATGACCAGTCCCGTGTGTTTGGCCGGCATGCATATCACCTGGATCACACAAAATGTTCACATCAAAATGAAACGTCTATCTCACGTTCATACTTCTTTTCACTCGCACGAGCGCCGCATTTTTGCTTGTTGTTTTTTTATTTCGGGGCTTCTTACAGTGTTGCTGGAATTTATGCAACTCCTCTATAAGCGCGTTCCAGACCACACATTATCATTTTGCCATCACGGCAAAGCATATGCAAGGTACCCACTATACGTCCTGACGATGACGCTGATGACGATGAAGAATAAGTGCGTTCTAGATGACACATTCTCTTTCTGCCATGGATGAAAACGATCGTGAAAGCGGTCTCGCCCGCGAAAGGCAAAGCGGCAACGCTGACAATAAGCTGCTACTCCGGAGGTGCGAGAGTGTGGCATGCGGTGGTTCATCGTCTACGCAGACAGCAAGCTACCCAGGTGGGCGAGAGCTCGGGAAGTAGCGGCAAAACGGCAACGCCGACAACAAGCTGCTACCCAGGCGTTGAGGGCGCGGGAAGCGGCGGCTCACCGGCAAAAACACATTGTATATACTGTATACACGCGTTGTCACTTATTTACATGCGCGAGTGGGCAATGTCACGGGTGATTTACGGTAAGAACGAACCCCAGTGCTTCGCCCACTCGTCATGATTCAGTTCGTGGAGATGCGTAGATTTTTCTCTTCGACATCTTCACTTATCACTTGGGGCAAGTCTCCGCCTAGAGCAATCCCACGTTGACGCGCCGTGCATTATGTAGATCATGCGTGCTCCTTATTAGTCTGGTTGAGTTGTGCGCCATCATCATTTTCTCTTCTGGTGCAAGCGCTAAGACGTCAATCAAATCAGTCGCACGAGTGGTACCACAAAATTCCAAATCTGTATGGCGGCGCTACAATCTATGTCAATGCCCATATTTAAGACCTTATATTACACAATTTACGAAAAATGCTTAAGTCAACCTGTTACTGATACGAAAGATCTCTCAACTGGTTCTTAATAACCGTCGCAAACATCTTCAGTGTTCCCTTAACAAGTGCAGAAATGGACGTACCATCAGCGGCTCATAAGCCTCCCGTCTTGTACATGTCTCCGAGCAGCCTTGCAATGGGTATGGTGCCAATCGTCTTTCGGAAGAACAGCTCTTCTATCGTTGCCGAAGGCACGGTGGAGAGCCAAGCCAGGGCGAGTAGGATCTTGCCGAAGCGGTGCGGCTGCGTCGGGTGCGCCGCTTGGACGCAGCGCATGAGAGTCGTCTGCGCCTGGTCTTGCATGGCTCCCACGGCTTCGGGGTCCCTCAGAGGTAGCGATTCAGGCGGCTGGCCCGGGAAGTCTGCGATTGTAAGAATAGTTTGTTTTTTACTTTCCAAAACCACGATTTGATCATGAGGGACGCGTACTCGAGAGCTCCGGAAATTTTGACCATCTGTTATTCTTTAACGTGCACCTAAATCTAAGTACACGGGCCTCTAGCATTGCGCCTCCATTGAAATGTGGCTGCCGCGGCCGGTATTCGATCCCGTGACCTGTGGTTCAGCAGTCGAGCACCTGTAACCCCTACACCACCGTAACGGGTAGGTCTGCGATTGTACGAAGCAAGAAGAACGACAGTACTTATCAAGTTCCGAATGCCTTACAGTTTCTCACAACACTTGGAATGCAGTTTATAGCGGTTAAGGTGCCGAGCTGCAAAACTCATGAACGCGGTTTCGATTCCCGCCCACGGGGACTGCGTACCGACGGGAGCAAAATGTAGAAACACCCGTACATAGAGATATTAAAGAACCCCCGTGGTGATAATTAATCCCATCTACTCTACTACCGTGCTTCATCACTATACAATGACTTCAGCATGTGATATACCACACTAATTCAATGCAACCACTTCTGAATCGTACCGGCACCTGTGCGCTGTCGTATGCGCCTAGCGTACTAATACTACTTAAGGCAACAATCTATTATAGGTATATAACTTCGCATTTTCTGATGCATAGTTTCATGTGTGGTAGCCATCCCACTTCTGACACCATGTAGCAATACATAGTGTGATATATCCATACAGTCAGTGGCTCCTACTAAAGAAACTGTGCACAGTTCCCTTCGCAATGCAAAACTTGTTTTGTACTAAACCATCCTACACCATGTGGTATAAAGCGTGGGTGTCGCAGTACACGTTTGCAAGTAAAGTAACATAACTTTTAAAGAAATATTTAAAAGAAATGAAAGTACTACGCGGGACTTACTCGTCTTGAAGAGCGCGATGGCCTTCATGCACGTGTACTCGGACGGGTCCAAGCCCATATCCTTTAGCTTGGCGACGACGTCCTGAAAG